>JBBYHM010000006.1:12963505-12975642 GCA_038381775.1 Adansonia rubrostipa
GACCCATTTATAAATGGACACCGCTTGAATTAAAGATGGTCTTAAAAGCTTTCCGGTTCCAGCTTATGACCTGTCAGTTGTCTTCAATTTGTATCTGATGTCGACTATTGTAGTTCAGCTTTATATTAATTCAAGTCTATTATTTCCTTAATGGATTGTCATTTTATATATTTGAGGAATTCGTCAATAGAGTAAAGCATGTTACCAGGGTTATTCGACATTTCAAGTTCATATCAAAGAGGATACGTGGATGTTGCCCGCCCGACTCTATACTTACTAAAAAAATGTCACCCATACCGTCAATCACCAACCTCAATAAGTAGACAACACATGATACCCATCAGGACACCCAAACAAGTAAAAAAAAAAAAAAAAATCTGAGTGAGGATTGATCTGAGATATGCAACCTGTACACTTTTACTAATTTTAAGCGTCGGGGCATATCTTAAAGGCTCTGACGGCGTCAAACCTCTTTTCCACGTCTACAGAAATCTAGGTCATCAGACATCTCAACTAGTCACCAAAAAGAGTAAAAGACATCAACAAGATTGTTCATACCTCAGGACTAAGTTGACCAATGGCCAAGGACGCATCTTCAATCTGATTTTATAGCATTTGTGAAGCACATTGGTCAGAAATACCACAAGATAGCAATGTTCTGCAAGGGACGTTTGTATCTAATGTTTCTTTGTTTGTTCCCCACCAACAAAAGTGAAATGAAAAGACAATAGTAGTTAGCATTTTTGAAGAACGTTTTCCTTACTTTTCAACTTTACGTGAGCAGCTTTCTGGATTTTTCATGGCAAGGAATTGATGTCATCATCAAACTAACAGCTCATCAACAAATAATGTGATTCCTACTATTGCCAAAGTCTCACAAAAAAAAATGAAAAACAGTGAAAAATTAAGATCGCTAACTGTGCTAATATAAAATTTGAAAACGTTGACTAATAAGAACTGTTCAGTGCATATAACCAGACAAAACCATGGAATACTAGTAAGGGTGTTGGTATTTTTCAGTTTTTACTCTCTCCATTGTCGAAATATGTTGCCAATATACACCATTGATAGTTAAAGTTATTAACTGCAATAATATTCATTAATTTGACAACTACGTGATTAGGGTTTAAGTGCTAGATTGATTTCCTTATTGCAGAGAGAGGAAATGTGGAAAAACAAGGCAACCTGGAGCAGCACACAACAGATAACCGACGCGCAAGAAAAGAAATCGTACGACGAGCATCATAAATTTGCCTTGTTTCCTCTTACCGATCATATCTCTCTCTCTCTCTCTCTCTCTCTCTCTCTCTCTCTCTCTCTGCTATTGAAATCGTGATGTAACAATTCAGGTTGCCGTTTCCCAGCAGTTGCATTATAGGCCACGATTGATGTCGAAACCTTGGGATCCCGATGGACCCATTTTCTCAAACATTAGCATCCTTGTTAGGAAACATAACATCCCCCCAAAAAATGATGAGCAATTTGGTTGAGTTCACTGGATCTGTCTTTTACTGGGTTGCGTTCGCAACAATATTATGATTTTTGTTGGCAATTGCGGCATTATGTTTATTTATTGTACCCTTTTCATCTTTTTTGGGGCGGAAAATTGCTAAGGAAAAGGTGAAATGACTCTTGGTGGGTATCGGTTTAGGCCCATTTGGTTAACACATGGACCAATCATTTTTTTCCATTTTTATAATTATTAACCAAAATACATAAAATTTAATTCAATGTTAAAAACTCGAATACGACGAGGCTTTGCCAACCATAAACATTTTCGTTTGGCGTAATGTGCTCTTAACCAAAATATATAAAATAATTTGATAAAATATTAAATCATTATTGTTGCTAATTTGAAAGATTTTGGTGTAATTACTCCTTAACTATGTTAAAACTTAAATATAATTCAACTTTTTTATATATTATAAATTAATTTTAAATTAAATGATTAACACGATATTAAAACTTTCGAGTTCGAATTTTAACAACCAACTTCTTTCTTTAATATTTATTCACCTAATATCTTATCATTGATGGTTCTGATCTTTCTTCAACTTACATCTTTTTTTATACTTGAAAATCTATGTTCATGTCTTGAAATGTGATATAAAGGGAAAACCATCTTATTTCAAAATCAAGTTATGTCCATTTTCTAGTTAGAACTTACATGTCATCTTTCAAATGACATTGTTGATAGTGAGAATTAAACTTATATCTTATAAGTAAAGTATCTAATCCTTACCTTCCTAAATAAACTCAACTCAAACATACTTCTTTTATATTTTGGTCTATTCGCCTTTGAAATAAATTTTCTTATCAACTCTTTATTCAAAAATTACTTGTAGTATAATTTTTACATGTTTTGTTCATGTTGTCGTCTTTATTTTTAATAAATTATTTTGCTGTTTATTCTTAATTAATTAGACCATGTAAAAAATTCTCATAATTCTATTGTTTTTTATAAATTTAAAAAATATATATATGCATTATTATGATTACACATTGTCGATTACAAAAATTGTATATAGAAATTTATATTTATTATAATGAACACCTTTATTGCTTCAAACACAATACAAAGATGACTCTATAGAAGTAGAATTGGGTGCACAAGTTTTTTGGTTGTATTAATTGCTTAATGTTATTATCTAAAATATATTTTTATTCTCATATTTCATTAATTAGATGACTTTTGAAGAAATTCTAATTTTTTTTAAAATATACACAAAGCACACTATTGAAAAATCGTATAAAACTTATTAATTTATGTTGGATGATCAAAAAGCAGATTCAATGTAATCTATCTTGAAACGGGAAAAAGAAAAGCATATAAAATAATTTGCTTAATACTTATAATTCAAAGTTTTTTATAGGAATAATAATTTAGAATTTTTTTAACATTAAATCTTATATTATATATGAAACGCATTATAATTATATGTATCATTTTAAAATCATAATTTTTTTATCTAAAACCTTTGATATCCAATAGTTATATTAAACTCTGATTATTTCAGAATCGAGCTAGGTTGAACCTCTAATAAGATTAATTCTTTCGATATTTATTTTTTTTATTCACAAAATTTAAAATTAAAATCTTACTTAAAAACACCATACTCCTTCCTCTCAAGCCAACCGGCATTAATATTTTTTACAATACAATAATTATGAAATAAAGAATTATTAAGGTTTTAAAAATACAATATGGAAGTGCATGATATTATGTCAAAATTTGTATCTTTACTTCAATTAAATTATGATTAATTAATATGATTAAGATTGACTTTCCACGTGGGATAAAGTGAAAACGTGAAATAAACTTCAATTCAACCGTCACGTAGAAAAATAGTCAGCAAAGGTGGGCGGTCAAGTGTTGACGTTGAGTTGAAAAAGAGCAAAAGAATAGTGAGAACGAATGTTAAAGATAATGCTCCGTGATTGTGAGAGCCACTTGAAAGCCAAAGCGTGCTCTAAGTTCCATCATCTAGAAGTACAAGTAAACTCGGTAATTATCCTTGATTAGGTGGGAAATTTTATTTATTTATTTTTTTAATGTATTTGCCCACTTGCTTTTCCTCCCAACCCCATTCCCCCTTAACAAAAGTCTCCAAACTCTGAAGTTTGAAAATGCTTGCAACAATGATTAAGCTTTTACTGCTTAAGGTGTTCCCAATTTCCAGCCCTCTTCTCTTACCCCTATTAATGGCCTGTAAATTATTTAATTCATTCTTAATAGAATTTTTGAATTTTATGATTAAAGTTAGTAGAATTATACATATTTTAAGATATATTAATAAAATTAAAAATTAATTAAAAAAGTAAAACATGTAATATATATATATAAGCCCATTTATAAACTCATATATATGTATACAATATACACATAAAAATGTAAACTTCAAAAGTATTAAAAGTTAACGATTTAAATACCTTTTTAATATTTTCAAATTAAAAAAAGCATCTTATTCCTATTTAAGTATGTAATTTTATTAATTTATTTATATTTAATAAATATTTAAAACATAGTACACAAGATATTAATTTACTTTAAAATTAATAAAATTTTCTCATAATATGTAATTTTATTAATTTATTTAAATTTAAATTAATAAATATTTAAAAATAAAATTTATATGATATTAAATAATTTTAAAATTAATTAATAAATTTTCTTCATTTAAATATGTAATTTTTATTAATTTGTTCAATGGATCCAGCTGGGCGCCAGTTAAAGATCTTTTTCCTAAAGTTTATTTAAATTTAATAAATCACTTTCACAGAATTAAAAAAAATTATTGTAATAATTACACTTTTATTTTCATTTTTGGACCTTAACATGTATTAATAATCATTTATAAATATTATAGTAAATAATATTTATATTTTAAGTAATTCACGCGTTAAAAAAATCTAGTATATATATATATATATATATATATATAAAGTAAAATCACAAAGATATACATCATGTTATTCGTAAAATTTAAATTTGTTATTTTGCAACCTTTCAAACCATTCTTTGGAATTGTATGTAGAAGCATTTTTCCTTTTACTTTCAAATAAAAGTGATCGGTAACCATTTTTATTAAAAAAGGATATAAAAAAATATATAATTTCTCATGAAAATCATGATTAAAAGAGAAAAAAAAGAATATCCAAACGGATGCGAGAGATACCAAGAAACATGGTTAATAAAGAAAGCACTCCACAAGACTGCAAGAAAAATAAAAAGGAAAACAAAAATCCCGCGGGCAAAAAATCAAAGTCCATAACCTAAAAGGCTAAAATAGCGTAGCTATAGCGTATTAGTTGCAGATAATATTTCCTAGTGTTGTCGAGGCAATGTCAATTTCCATGGTACAATTCATTTGGGCAGACCTCTTCTTCTGATCACTTTCATCAGATGAATCTTACCATCCAATTTTGAGTAGCTGGTTGAGGGTAAAACCCCAGAACTAATATCACTTCCCAATTCATTGGTGTTTGACAAACTGCTCGAGCCCAACTCCAAGACAACATCGAGCCCTGGCTCGAGCCTTCTGAATAGTGGCCTTACCAATCGGTGTGCCCCTGTATGCAAACGTGACGATTCCAAGTTCATACTCGAAGTGACCCAAGTTTATGTTCTTTACCGTGAATTGAGTGCTCATTCGCAAATCAAACGAAGGGGAAGCCTCGGTTCCGACATTAAATGCTTCAAAAAATGACCCCGATCGCACCCGGAACTCGGGATTTCTGAAACGCATGACCGTCAAAGCGAAAAGCAATATGATTCCAGTCTGGAACACAGCGAACAATACAATATACAATAGGCACTTCATTCGCTTCCTTTTCTTTAGCTCTTTCGAATCATGGTGATGAGCCACAACAGACTCTTCGTCACTTCGTGAATGGCCATTAACCGGTGCCAATGGATATGGGGTTTCACTCTTCTCTGCCATTTTTCTTGATGCTAGCTAATTACTAAATTCCAAGTCCCAGGAAAAAAAAATTCCAAGTCCTTGATAGAGTGAAGAATGAGATGAGAAATGCGGGGCTTATTAACAAGTATTTATAGATAAATGGTAACATGCAGAAGAAAAATGGGAATTCTGATATGATAGATTTGAATAAAACTGGTAGAGGGAATGAGTTGGGTTGAATTAAGTAGGTGCAAAAGGATACCTCTTCTAGTAATATGCTTTCTTGACACTTAAACGCGTTAGGCTTGTGTGCAGAGCTTGAAACCTTGACTTACATTGGTTTATGTTGCAATTGGATGAGTACCAAATTACAGAAGGTGATTGATTGATACTTATTACTTTCAATAGTAGTAGAAGTTTCTACTGAGAATTCACTCATGGGCAAGCGTTGTAAAGGAAACAAAGTAACAGCCCAATCGCATTGCACCACTTCATGGAATTTGATTAATAATAAATAGAATTTTAATACACTGAAATTAATTAATAAGAATTGGATATGTTGAAATACAATTCGGTTGTGAAATTGAGTCTTTGATTTTATTCGGTGTAGATAATTATTATTAATTTTATTCCAAGATTTGAGATAAAATGTATATACGCCAAGCATTGATTTAGTGAATGTACGTCTTAATAAGAGTGTCCTCTGAAATGACATTAGTTTCCAAAATATTGATGTTGAGTTAAACAAATATGAGAAACTGTACAAGGATAATTATGCTGACGTATAAAAATCTAGTATGTCTTGGAAGAACAGAATGTTCTTGAAATTCATAAAAATATTATCTAACATAAGAGGGATCGAGTCACCGAGAGATTTAGAAAACGTGGAAAAAGATAAACTATACTGCTCACAATCACACTGCTTATCAACGTAGAGAATGACATCATAAGAAGCATGAAATATTCAAAGAGATGTGGACTACTCTGAAAATGAAGTTTAGTTAAACTTCAATTACCAAGCTTAAATAGTTCGTGATCAAGTTTGACACTTACAAAAAAATGTCTAAATAATGATAACATGAGACATGATGTAAAACTAATGCTAAACACGATAAGTGAATTTGAAAGAGACTGATAACACTCTGACTAATGAACAAGAGGTTTAAACTATCCTTTTGCCGTTGTCCCATTATTGAGAGCATATGAAGGTTCATCTTACTCCCAATATTGGGAGAATCAAAATACTTGATGGTGTTTAACGCCACTTACAATTGAAACAAAACTGCATTTACACATCTAGGCCTAATATTAATATTTATATGACTAGAATGAGTTTCCAAAAAGCTTCGAGCTTCAAATTGGAAGCCATATGGTGAGAATAAAAGGAGAGGAAAGCATCCAAGAGACCAAAACGTTAGTTATCACGTGAGGCAAAAGATCTCATTGCTCATCACAAGAAGAGCAAAACTAAAGCAAATTTAAATGTCGCAAAAAGCACTAAATTTATTTCTTGTATTGTGTTATGGACTAAATCTCATCCTTTATTGTTTGTGGGCTCTAGGGCCACATACCATGTAGTATGAGATTGAAATGGGGTGCATATCACTTGTAATTATTGTAATATAATTAATCAATTATAATTTTAAATTGTGTTGGACATAAAAAAAATATTATGTAAAATCTATCGTTTCAAGTGGTAGACCTTTAGATAATTTTGTATTTTAATTGAATAATTACATGATTGTGAAAAAAATTATAGATGAAATGCTCTCACTGAAATGTGTTCATGAATTTTTATTAGATTCCACATAGGAGAAAATGTATTTACGTGAAGATAACATAAGAGTTAAAGTAAACAGAATTGACACTTGCAAATTTGGATTTTGTGACTGTTTTTCTTAGATTTGGACTAGTTTGGACTTCTTTGCTTCTAAAGTTAAGTTGTTTCTCGGAACATATTATTATGGACCTAGTTATATGATAGATGGTTTTATTACGTAGGATATTGATTGCATGTTATGTAGTAATTAGATTTATTCAAGGGTCATCCGGTTTTTTCAACTCAATAAATGCAGCTTAATACAGGTCGACCAAATTAGGGCTTAGTTAAAGAATATAAAAAAATAAATTGAACTATTATCTAATCTAAATCATGAATACCTCTAATAGTAATTTTAATTCTTAATTACATTTTCTAATGATGCTGATATTAATATAAATATTTGGCATGCTAGATTATATTATATCTGGCAACAAAAATTAATAGATTAGTCAAAGAGGGATTACTAGGTTGAACTGAAACAGTTAATTTATTAAAAAAATGACAAAAAAATTCAATTGACAAAGGAATTAGAATCGAAATTCAGTTTGCAATCAATTTATTTCCATATTTGGGGGCCAATAAATGTGAGAACACCAAGTGAAGATATATATTTCATCACAAGTTATTGATAATTATATACATGTTTAGATTTTTTTTTCTATTTAATTTCTCACACATTTAAAAGTTTTAAAGTGCTTTATAAAATAAATAAATTTGATAGAGAATCATAGGCAAAAATGTTAAGATTTTCAAAGTAGACAGTAGACATTAATATTTGGCTAAATAATTTACACAATTATATGATTGAAAAAAAGAAGAAGGAATTAACCATTCTAAAACTCCACGATAATATGATGTTGTGAAGAAAAAATAACTTTTTTTTTTAAGAAATGGTTAAATGTACAATGTCCTAGCAACGTTACCTATTACCTTTTAAAAAATAATGCATCGATCGAATCCCTTTCTAATTAATTACATCCGCTTCATCAAAGATTTTATATATATATACACCACTGAATTGATTTAGGTGTTGAAAAATCCTCAACGAATGACCGTCTCAGTCATCTTTCGCATAATGTCGCCGCTGTTAAACATGTGTGCCTACCTGCATATAGTCCAATGGAGAGAAGTCACGGATCGACATGTCGGCATTTTTAATGCAAAAAATTCGTCGTCAAGTCTTAAGGCACGTCATACTTCGTACCTTCGATGGAATAAGGGAGAGAAAAATACGATCGATCTCGTGATTAATTAGTGGCTGCTCCTGATTTGATTGCCTACTTTTTTTTTTTTTCCTAACAGCAATTCACCCCCACCACGTGCAAGCTAGCACATGTCTTGTCATATAGTACTCAATAAAAGTAGTAGTAATTACAAAACATATATCGCCAATTGTTCATATGATTTAGTTTTTCTCTTCCTTGAATTTGGCCACCGCGCATCTCAACTGATATAATCTAATATACTCTGTTAACCATTCTTCGCCTTCATGTCTTTTTTTTTTTTTTTTCCTTTTCATTTTCTCGCCAAATTGAAAGGAAAAAAGCTTTTAACCTGCTAACTGCTTCGAATGAATGAGAATCATATGGCAGAACGCCATTTTTTGTGTCATTTTGTTTAAGTTAATGTTGTTTTAATTTTAAAGAAGTTTTATTATCATGACCCCACCATTCCATTTACATTTTTTAATAATAGCTAATAAGTGATAGAAATTGATAATGATTGCAAATGACACTTTGGTAACCGGTAAGGCCTAAGTTGTGAAAATTTGAGGTTTTAGGTTTAAGTTTTATTAATAAATGAGTTGATCCAATATAATAAATATAAATTTAATTAATAATTTTTATGTAAATTTAATTCGATTTTAAATATTTTTTGTATCGTCAATTTATTAAAAAAATAATATTATTCTTTAGTTGTTAAAAAAATAGGTTCTTACCTTTTGTTGCCAACGACATCCACGAGCCTAGTAGAGCGAAATTGCCTCTATCGGGATTATATATGATATGATCCTAGCGAAGATAATATCAGAAATAGAAGAAAATTGAAAAAAAAAAAATCTGCTTGATATTTGACAAAATTCTGTTTTAACTATGAAACTATTAATTCTGATGTACAATTTCAAGTTTACATGGGAAGAATTGTTCCAAAACTTGGTAGTTCCACTCTAGATTATCGCCACTTAAGCTTATAAGCTAACACTTGCATTTGTCCTATAATTTTGTCGTACTAATCATTAGATTTGATGATTTGTATCTATATATTGTATTTTATATATATTTTTATTATAATTATATTTAAATATTATATATTTATATATAAGTACGTTGATAATTTGTATTATATAAATTTTAATATATTTATATATTTATATTATATTTGTGTTATTATTTTATATTATATTTTAATTATTTTTATCATATTACATTCAAATTATATAATTATATTATATTTAAAATTTTCAAATTAAAATAATTATAATTTATTAACTTTGATTAAACAAAACTACCAAGGGCACCCCTCAAACTTTTTAATTCACATGCATTCTTCTTATCCTGACCAACCCCAACATAATACTCCGACTTAATGGAAACTGCCACCATCCAACCTCTCAATACCCCATTCTCTATTTGCCCATCCCTCTCCCTCCAGCCAATCCCTCCGCCTCCTCCATGGAAGACCAATCGGCCTCCCCATCCCCACCGCTCAAAACATATACGCTAACAGCATCCTCAGTCTCTTATACCAAACAGACAACCGCAGCTACTTCCCTTACGAGCTATTTCCTTTTCAAACCTTGCACTTCAACGCCCCCAACTTACATCCTCCGGGATGTCTCCTTGACCGCCTACCCTTCACAAATCCTCGCCATTGTTGGCCCAAGCGGAGCCGGAAAGTCCACTCTCCTCGATATTCTAGCAGCTCGAAGATCAGCAACAAATGGCACTGTTTTACTCAATTCGACTCCGATCAACCCTTCTTCATTTCGGAAGCTCTCTGCTTATGTTCCTCAACATGACGCATGCTTGCCATTGCTCACTGTATCTGAAACTTTTGCTTTTGCTGCTCGACTTCTTGTCCCTAAAACGTCAGATATTGACACCATTGTTACATTTCTTCTGTCAGAGCTAAGGCTGACGCACTTGGCTAATACCAAGCTCGCTCATGGGCTATCGGGTGGCGAGCGCAGGCGTGTTTCAATAGGTCTAAGTCTCCTCCATGACCCTGCTGTGTTACTACTAGATGAACCCACTTCAGGCCTTGATAGTACTTCAGCTTTCAACGTAATGCAGATCCTCAAATCAATAGCTGCTTCACGTCACCGCACTGTTGTTTTATCCATACATCAACCAAGCTTCAAGATTCTTTCCACCATTGATAGAATCCTTTTGCTATCAAAAGGGACTGTTGTGCACCATGGTACCCTCTTTTCACTTCAAGCATTCTTACATTCCAATGGGTTCACTGTCCCTCCTCAGCTCAACGCCCTCGAGTATGCCATGGAGATATTAAACCAGCTGCATGATAGCAAGCCAATTACACCTATGTCGCTCCCTCCAACACCAGAAGACTCTGCAACTCCCAATAATAATGAAGCAAGTGATATCAGGTATAGAAGCTCAAGACTACATGAAATCTGCTCTCTATATAACAGGTTTTGGAAGATTATTTACAGGACAAGGCAGCTTCTTTTAACCAATGCATTAGAAGCTCTTATTGTGGGTCTTGTTTTAGGGACAATCTACATAAATATTGGTTATGACAAGGAAGGTATAGAAAAAAGATTTGGTCTCTTTGCCTTCACTCTCACCTTCCTTCTCTCCTCTACAACTGAAACCCTTCCAATCTTCCTTAATGAAAGGCCGATTCTGCTGAGGGAAACTTCAAGCGGGGTTTATAGACTCTCGTCTTACCTCATTGCCAATACACTTGTCTTCCTGCCATATTTGCTTGCCATTGCGATCATATATTCAACCTCTGTCTACTTCTTAGTGGGCCTATGTGCTTCATGGCAAGCTTTCGCTTACTTCGTTTTGGTCATTTGGATCATAGTTCTAATGGCAAATTCATTTGTCCTCTTCTTGAGCTCTCTTGCACCAAATTATATAGCCGGCACTTCACTTGTAACGATACTTCTCGGTTCTTTTTTCCTCTTCTCTGGTTACTTCATCTCCAAGGATAGCTTGCCCAAGTACTGGCTCTTCATGCACTTTTTCTCAATGTACAAGTACGCACTTGATGCGCTACTTATCAACGAGTATTCTTGCCTTGTATCAAGGTGCTTTCTTTGGTACAACGAAACCAAGACCTGCATGCTAACTGGAGCTGATGTATTACAAAAGAAAGGGCTCCATGAGAGGCAGAGATGGACAAACATCTACATCTTGGTTGGCTTCTTTGTGTTCTATCGTGTGCTTTGTTTGCTGGTTTTGATCAGAAGGGTTTCAAGATCAAAGAAGTGAAGACTATACAGAAATTAAGCATCAACTGTCACATTTGATTTTTTTTTTTAAATTTTCCCCCTTATTTTCTGTGTTGTATCCCATGGATTCCTTCTTTCCCTTATTCACAAATCATAGTCCCTGTAATGGCTTGGCTGCTTTGCATAATTATTTGATTGGTCAAACAAGTAAAACTTCAAACTCAATTATGCTATAAGGCAGGTTTGATTCTCCTTGTTAACATGGGTCAAATACTTGTATCCTTGTTTGTTCATTTTCTCCTTATTTTTTAAGTTTTCTTTAGGTCAGGAAGGATGCCAGGAGTGTTTAACATGGCTTAATAGCCTGGCAAGCTCACAAGTTTCTTACAAGATAAGCTCGAATCCTGACATCATGACATCTTTTCATGAAATTTGTCCAGATTACATATCACTCTCCCCAAGTGCCAAAAATTGACTTATCATAACGTGT
>JBBYHM010000006.1:12976975-13051898 GCA_038381775.1 Adansonia rubrostipa
TATTCTAAAGCTTCTTTTAGGGTAGTTAAATGATAAGGGTTAATCATAGTGCTTAACTTGGTTAATTAGGAAGTAAGGGAAACTAAGGAAGTCAATACATGTTTGATTCCATGGCTGATTTATTTGCTTAAAAAATATGTATAAGAGTTTTCAATGGTTGACAATAATACACTAGTAAGCAATATTGATTTACTACAAAAGTCTTTTCATTTTTGATTTTTTTTACTTAAATTATTTTCAAGGTTTTTTTTTATTTTGTTTTAAATCAAAAACAATTTAAACCCCTATTTACTTTTATTAATTAGATTCTATTATTTTTTCTATCACATCGTTTTTTTCTTTCTATTCCCAAAATCAGTTTTGAACTTCTAAAGGTCCTTGTGAGATATGATCTTTGCTTCCCTACACTACAAATCTAAAAATCAAGCTAAAGGAAGTGAACATTATAAACGGGTAGCATCAACAACTACTAGACTACAACTAGCCAAGACGATAGAGAGGATTGGAGGAGGAAAAGTATTTTTAGGACTCGTGTTAGGTGTAGAGATACAGTGTGTAATGACATTATTGATTGGGGTAGCTTAGAAAATTACGTTTCTAAAGAAACCATGGAAAAACTAAAGCTACTTATAGAAAAACATCCTTATCCGTATAAGATTCAATGGGTTAAAAAGGGATTTGAGATACCCGTAAAATTTCAATGTTTAGTCAAGTTTACTGTGGGCAGTAATGTGGTTGACGATGCGTTGTGCGATATGGTACAAATGGATGCGTGTCATATTCTTTTGGGCTGACCATGGCTATTTTATCATGATATGCAACATTCGACCAAAGAAGATACTTATTCTTTTCATAGAGGTGGAAGAAAATATACATTGCATCCTCAAAAGAAAGTAGTGATGCATAAGACTGGCAAATTGAATAGGCTTTTAAAGGGTGAAAAGTTGGTTAGTGAAAGTAGAGAATTGCGGGTTGTATTTGCTGTTGTCAGCAAAATAATAAATACCGCTAAAGAGGGAAATTTGAAGGAACAGCCTAAGGAAATTCAAAAATTGTTAGAGGAACTTGCTGACTTGCTTAGTGATTGTTTGCCACAGGGGTTGCCACCCCTGGGAAGCATTCAACATGCTATAGATTTGGTGCCTGAAGCATCTTTACCGTATTTGCCAGCATATCAAATGCCACCAATTTAGTGACTAAAAATTCAAAAACAGGTTGAGGACTTGATGATGAAAAGATTGGTGCATGAAAGCAAAAGTCCATGTGCTTGCCCAGCTTTACAAGCTCTGAAGAAGGATGGATTTTGGCGGATGTGTGTTGAAAGCCGAGCTATAAACAAGATTATAATCAAGTATCGATTTCCTATTCCTCGATTGACAGACATGCTCGATCAATTAGCAGGGTCCAAGGTTTTTTCTAAAATTGATTTAAGGAGTGGATATTATCAAATCAGATTGAGAGACAAAGATGAATGGAAGACTGCTTTTAAGACTCCTAAAGGCTTCTATGAATGGTTAGTAATGTCTTTCGGCTTATCTAATGCCCCTAGTACATTCATGCTAGCCATGATTGAGGCACTTAAACCTTTCTCACAATCTTTTAGTGTTGTGTATTTTGATGATATTCTAGTTTATAGTCCGAGTAAGGAAGAGCATTAATAGCATTTACGGCAAGTTTTGGAGGTGTTGCAAAAGGAGAAGGTCAGTGTGAATTTAAAGAAGTACTCATTCTTGCAAACCGAGGTTGTGTTTCTAGGGTTCATTATTTCTAAAGAAGGGCTAAAACCAGATCCTGAAAAGATTTAGGCAATCAAGGGCTGGACCACACCATAGTCTTTTAAAGAGGTTAGAAGTTTCAATGGGTTAGCTTCATTTTATAGGAGATTTATAAGAAAATTCAGTGTTTTATGAGTCCTATTACTAAAATTTTGAAGAGTGATAGTTTCAAGTGGATAAATTCTGCTCAAAAGGCTTTTGAACACATCAAGGTACTCGTGAACGAAGCAACTATTCTAGCATTACCAGATTTTAATAAACTTTTTGTTGTAGAATGTGATGCTTCTCAAAATAGTGTTGGGGCTGTTCTTAGTCAAGAGGGGAGGCGTTTGGAATTTTTTAGTGAAAAGTTATCCGATGCTAAAGGAAGGTACTCTACTTACGATTTAGAGTTCTATGCTTTGGTTAGAGCGATCTAACACTAGTAGCATTATTTGGCTTATAAGGAACTTGTTATTTATACAAACAATCAAGCATTGAAGTATTTAAGCTCTTAAAGGAAACTTAATGGTCATCATGTTAGATAGAGTTCATTTTGGATGAATTCAATTTCTTTTTGAAGTATAAAACAGGAGAAACAAATGTATTTGTAGATGCCTTGAGTAGGCGAACTTTGATTTTAACCATAATGAGTTCTCAAGTTATTGGACCTAAGGAGTTAGAAAACCAATATCAAATCGGTCCCTATTTCAGTCAAGTGCCAAAAAAATTTGCAACGACTAGAAGTAGTAGATAAGCTTCCATACAGACTGCATAAAGGATATCTATTCAAGGGTAATCAATTATGAGTTCTCGAGGGATCATTCCGAGAACAAATCATAAGAAAGCTTCATGGGAATGGCTTGGGTGAACATTTTGGCCGAGAAAAAACAATGACTTTGGTCACGGATCGTTATTTTTGGCCTTATAAGTTCAAGGATGTGAGCAGATTTGTAAGGCGATGTGCTATTTGTCAATTTGGTAAGGGAAGTTCTTAAAATACAAGGCTATATACTCCATTACCAGAACCAAATTCGCCTTGGATTCATTTGAGTATGGATTTTATGTCGGGTTTGCTGAAGACTTCAAAGGGGCATGGCTCTATCTTTGTAGTCGTAGATAGATTCTCTGAGATGGCCCATTTCATTCCTTGTTCTAAAACAGCGGATGCCTCTCACATTGCTGATTTATTTTTCAAAGAAGTAGTATGTTTGCACGGAGTTCCAACATCTATTATTTCTGATAGAGACATTAAGTTTTTGGGGCATTTTTGGAGGACTTTGTGGCATAAAATGGGGATAGATTTGAAGTATTCTAGCACATGTCATCCTCAAACAGATGGCCAAATTGAAGCTGTTAATCATAGTTTGTGTTTGGTTAGATCATGTGAAGGGTTGAGATTCAATTATTTCGCAAGCTGAGTTCGCTTACAACAACTCAGTTAATCGAACTATTAAGAAAACACCTTTTGAGGTTGCTTATGGCCTTAAACCCCAACATGTGCTTAACATGGTGCCTTTACCCCAAGAAGCAAGGGTGAGTGATGACGGGGAAGCTTTTGCTTAACACATTTGCAGCATTCATAAGGAAGTTCAAGATGCATTGAAAGCTAACAATGTAGCATATGCTAATTTCGCTAATCAACATAGACTCTTTAAGGAATTCAAAGAAGGAGATTGGGTGTTGCTCTACTTGAGGAAAGAAAGTTTTCCTAAAGGTGCTTATCATAAGTTGAAGTCTAAGAAATTTGGGCCATGTAAAGTGCTCAAAAAGTTAGGTTCAAACGCCTATTTATTGGAGTTGCCTACTGACTTGCAAATCAGTCTTATTTTTAATGTCTCAGATTTGTACAAATTTGAGGAATTTAGTGAGGAAGAACCAAGTACAGTTGCTGAACAAGTTGGCCAGCTTCCTACAAAACAAGATGACATTATCTAAGAAGTTCTCAATGTCAAGGAAGCAACATCTAGGAGGGGAAATACTTATCTAAGGTTCCTAATAAAATGGCTAGAAAAACTACCTTGTGAAAGTACCAGGATTTCAAAGGAAGAATTGAGAAAAGTTGATCCAGAAATGTGTGAAGAGGTGGCTAAGTTCTTTTCTAAAGATATTACCAATCTTTCAACCGGGGGAGAATGATGCAGGAGCATTAATAATTAAGAGTTTTGTTTCATTTTAAATTCTGTTGGAATAAAGTAATTCATTTAGATCTTTGTTTAGGATTTTTTTTTTTTTTTAAGAATTCTAGTTTAATTAGGTTATTGTTTAGGATAAGAGTTTTAGTTTGAGATAAGTTTTCTGATTAAGCTTAATTAGTACTCTACTAGTAATAGCAAATCTTGTAGGAGTAGGAGTTCTAGCCTATATATATGCATCTAGGGAGTTGCTAAAATGTATTCGAATATTATTTTATTATTCCATCAAAAAGGTTTCTTTCTAAAACCTAAATATCTCTACAACGTTATCTTACTCGACTATTTTTAATTTTTTTGTGTTCTAGCTATTTCTATCATCTCTACCTTGCATCAAACAGACTAACTCAATTATTACACATCATGACTTTCTAAATATTTATTTGTTTTCCCTATCAACATAAATTCATCACCCTTATAATTCTACAATAGTTTTGTTTCCACCTTTAACAAAAATTAAGCTGTCTGTTAACTATAAAATTGACTCGATAGTTAAAAGTGACTTAGTGAAGCTTTTAGTGAACCCAACAAACTGACAATTAGCTTGACAAAGTCTACCTCTAAAGGTGTTCTTGGTTAGGTGAAAAAGTGGAAGGATGAATGCAGGAGGGTGGAAAAGTGAAAAGAAGATAAATTTTAGGTGTGTTTGGTTGGAAAGAAAAGCGATAAAAAAAAAAGAAAATTAAAAATATTATCATTTTCCACAACTATTAATAAAAACAAATCACTCCAAATTGAAAAGAAAATAAGAAAGAAAATGATAGTGGTATTTGTCATATGGGTATATTTACAAGATTACTCATCATTTTTTAAATATATTTTTTTCATTTTAACTTCTAATGGGTATAGTGGTAAAACAATATACTTTTTATTTTCTTCCTTCTTATTTTTCATCATACCAATAATAGGAGGAAAGAAAATTATTTTTTTTCTTTCTACTTTTCTATCTTTCCTACCAAGCACACCAATAGAAAGAAAAAAAATTTTTGTTCTATTTTTTCATTTTCCTCCTCCTCCTATTTTTCATCTTTCCAAATTTCTTTCCATTCTACCAAGCAAAGCCTAATAGTCAGTAGATCAGGATCAAGAAAACCTTTAGTTTAAATTTACAACAAAGACAATCATTGTTGCACATATATTCACAATCATTAATAAACATTTAATCAAGTAATCAGATTATCCACTTTACTTTTAAGAGATTAAATTAACAAAAATAATCTTTGTTTTGTATCATAGTGCCACTAACGATATAAACCATGTATTAACTGAGACGAAATTGTTTGTTCCTTAAATTAACTGAAATAAGGAAGGATGGAGAGCATACCATCCCCAACTATAGACTTCTGCACGTGACAATGAATAAGCAATTGTATGATCAGCTCCACAAGTTACAGAAATTATGTCATGTCCATCTAAAGCACTCAATTGTGTAGGAGAAAGTCGATCCTCTGCATCCCCATGGCCTAACTGCCCATCCTCTCCTCGTCCCCAGGAGCAAATAATATTTCCGGCTGTAAATGAACAAGAATAAGATTATATGCTGAGATAACATTATGGAAGTTAATGAATGCATAAAATAAGAAGAACAATTTCAAAATCTATCCCTACAAGACATATATAAAGACCCAAAAGACAAATTATGATAAATCTCAAATTAGAGATGCAATAAGACATCATATACCAAAAATTCTGTTTGTTTTAGTTCATGGAAGTAACAATAAAGAGGGAGCACCTAATTCTGTAAAACTTAGTTTATGAAACTATTTACTCCTTAAATTCTCAGCAAATCTTCAGCATCCTAGAACAATTGTCAAAGGGTTGTTGCTATACAAATGTAAATGAAACGTACCATCAATTATTAAGATTAAGAACATCTACAGGGAAAGTTATATTAATTTCTCATAGTTGAGAGAACTAATAATATTCATATAAATGAGCATAATAGGAGCCTTTGAAAGAAATGTAGGTGGCAACACCAACAACAGGAAAATTAGGAATAGCAGTGCTTTATGAACTCTTAAAGCTCCTCAACCATCAGAAGCAAACTATAAATCCAATTTTTCCTACATACTAAAAGTTAATATAGATGAGTTGCTATTTTCTATTGCATATGCCCAAAAAAAACCCGCACACATACAAACATATTGGATAAATTTATTCACATGAAAAACATGCTATAAACAAACATATTAGATCCATCATATGAAAACATGCTGTAAATAACCTAAGCTATGTTACCCAGACTGAGGGGTGAGCATTAAATATAGGTTTCCAATAAGGGTATGCTTAATATTTTTTTAAGTTTTTCCTTGTATTTGGAGGATCATATCCCTATACCCATATCAGAATATTTTTCAAGACACAAGTGTCGAGTATGTTACTTTAGAGAAAATAGAGTCCAAGTAACATAAAACTCAAGAGCCATTGAAAGAGTTCATTTGTCAAGTATTAACATTACAAGTTATATCCAACGTTTATAAAACCGAACCGAAGGTCAAACTAGTAAGACCTCCCATTACTGGTTTGAATAATCTAGTTGG
The DNA here is from genome assembly GCA_038381775.1 of Adansonia rubrostipa. Classification (NCBI taxonomy): domain Eukaryota; kingdom Viridiplantae; phylum Streptophyta; class Magnoliopsida; order Malvales; family Malvaceae; genus Adansonia; species Adansonia rubrostipa. The sequence continues at coordinate 12,983,462 of JBBYHM010000006.1, forward strand.
ACAGCCAGTTATATAAAAAAAAGAATTTAAATATTAAAAAGTAATTTTAATAGTAAATAAGTATTAATATAGTAAATATTTAAGAAAAATATGCATTTGGTTAAAGGGTATGATCTTTAATATAAATTCAAGGGATCAAAAGTTTAAATCTCATTACATACAATATATTTTTATAAAAATAACAAATAAGTTTAAAACCAGCTTTTATAATATTTATGAATTTTTACCGATTTTGAAAATCCTCAATTTTATTATATACATTGGATAGGAATAGGCCATTGATTCCAAGTTCAATAGGTTCAATCGACTGATCTGATCTAATTTTTTTAACACTAAGTTATATCCTAATTGACGTGTTAGTAGGCCTAAGAGAATGAGATAGGACACGAAAGTCGTGTTTTCGAACAGGCAAAAAACCCTAGACCATCCTTCCAATTCCATTAAATACTAAAAGTTATTGTACCAGAAAGCACATTTTTCTTCTCCGGGATCCTATTCAAGATGTAATGCATTAATTTATTCACATGAGAAAAATCAAACATGCCGTCAATCACAAACAGTATCCACCATTTAACAGTGAAGATCATATGAGAACATATCTCAGTTGGCCCAAAAGTAGAAGCATAGGACAGAAAAGCACCACCAGATGGAGAAACGACATAAAGTAATCGATTGTCACTTAATATAAAGAAGAGTTGCATTGAATTACCAGTAGTCAGCCAATCATAGCCAAAATGTAATAAGGATTAAAGAATGCAGCAAAATTTAAAGAAAAAAAAAACCCTCAGAAACAGCAAATTATTAGTGTGCATATACAGAACTAATTTTCAGAAAGAAGCAATTGACAAAAACAACTCAAGCATCCAAATTTAATAATAATAAAATCCAAACAATGAGGTAACAGTTAAGTCTAAAAGATGTTTGTGATAGATCAAAAGAATAAAAAATATGCAAAATGACAACTTTCCAGCATACTGAAGTGAGTTGCAGAAACAAAATTTCTGATTTGAAATCAGCAAGATTTTTTTTTTTTTTAATTTTCAGTTAACTCAATAAGCAGAATATAAGCGTAAGATGGGACATTTTGCAATCAAGAGTGATGAGCTCAGCTGCCCCAGGAAATAAGAAGGTCAATAACAAAAATTGAAAGTAGCAATTGAATATCAATAAAAAAAAGGAAAGAGAAAGAAAAAGGAATAGGAGCATACAGAGAAGAGCAACAGAATGGCTAGCACCAGCAGAGGTAAAAAGAACCTCACGAAATGGAGCAGTGACCTCACTTACACTCACTTCCTCTTCTGCCATTGTTTTTCGTCCCCCCCACAAATTTTTGTGGATTCTTTTACAACCCAAACTCTCTCTCTCCCTCTCTCTCTCTCCAAAATGGGTAAGAAATATAAAACAAAGATATTTCTGAGTATTTATTTAGAAGGTGAAGAGAAAGAGAGTTAACAAAAGAAGAACAGAAGACCCATCAAAAACAAATTAAAAAGAAAAAAGAGAAGAAATCTTGGGTAGGGGCACAGCTTGGTCACGTAGGCGTTCCTTCGAATATATACGAAAAAGGATAACAATAATAATAATAATCTACTACTAGAATATGAAAAAAATTGACCAAGTAATTTTTAATAGATATTATTGATGGTAAGAATGAATAGTTTTTTTTTTTTTTACCTATCAAAAAAAAAGAATGAATAGTTTATTTTAATTTAAAAATGTACGTTTCTAAAAATATATTAAAAATTAAAATATTTTTAATTTTATTTTAACTTTTAATAATTTTGTGAAATGAACAATTACACACTTACACACCCATTATAGGGGTAGATAAAAAATATATAACTGGAAAGTTGTGTTTTAAAAAATAAAAAAAATTAGATATTTTTAGGGAATAGTTTTTTTAAAAAAAATAAATAAACATGTATATCAATAAATTAAGTTTTCTATAATAATTTTTTTTACTTTTTTTTAATCCTCAACTTTGTTAGTACTATTTAACGCAACGATATTAAATTTAATCAAAGAATTTAAATATAAATACTAGAAATATATATATATATATATATACAAGGTTGAAAGAGCAAAGCAAAAGGGACAAACACAGGCTTAGGCACAAACTTCTTTTTTATTTTAGATATTTTTAAATTTTAACTCTTTCAAAAATTTATATTTTAATTTCATCTCCGATCTAAAATGCTTGGCTTTGCCTCTGTGGTGTGGATGGAAGAAAAAATGACGTGAAAATATATTTTAGAAGGAAAAGATTAACGTAGTTGATGATAAATAAAGTAGTTTGTAAAGAAATAGGGACAATTTTTAAGATTTAAAAAGACATAAAATGACTCTAATTATATATATATATATATATATATACAAGTGATTGAATTTAGTATTGATATTAATTTTTATAATATATATGATAAGATCAACTAAATTTAATATTATTTTTAACTTACTTAGTTGAATTTATATTTTTTAAAATTTGGTGATATCATGTATATTAATCATAAATTTATTTTTTTTACAAAATGTTTTTAACTTTATATTCACGATATCATTGATTTATAGCTATTAAGCATTATAATTTTTTATTTACTTTTTTATTTTTCAAATAAAATTTCGTACATATTTACTTGCATCATAAAAAGCTATCATTAATTAATTAGGTTTTATGTAATTTTATTAATCAAATTAATATTGGGTGAACTTGTGATATTCTATTTATAAACTATAATAATATCACTTTTGATTTAACTAATACTAGTTTAATTGAAAAAATTATTAAAATATTTTAAAATATTATAATGATTATAAGACAAAGGATATTAATGGTTTTCTAAAACAAATTTTTTATTTAAAAAATTTACAAAAATTATTTATTTTATATTCAAAATTATGTATAAAATTATATATTTTTTAAAAATAATTATTTTACTAAAAAATTAAATAATAATAGCTACAAGGATTTGAAATTGAAAATGAAAAGGAAAGGAGGTAATAAAGAGGGGAGTGGGCTGGGGTTCACTATAGCGACAGAGATGGGACATGTGCATGATACATGCTAGGTAATAGTAGAAACAAACAAAGAAGGGAATAGGCTTGGCTAGGCTAAGGCCGTCAATTAAACTAAATAAATAGACGACACTAAAATGGAACTTGGTTGGTCGGTTGGTTGCTTCATCGCTCTATCTCACTCCATACTTAATGCTTCATCGTTCATGCTTGGTTGGTTGGTTGATTGGTAATAGATCTATTCATCTGATTGAATCAGATTTGAATTAAATTTGAGTATAATATTAATATTAAATATATTTATTTAAGTTTGATTGGTTTAAAATATGAATTTTGAATTTTATTCAAGCTCATCTATATTTATAAATAGATAATTTAAATTTATTTACGTACATTTATATTATATTTTTTATAATTTATTTTTTAAAATTTAATCTTTATTAATTTAATAATTTTTTTATTAAGTTTATAAATAAAAATAATTTAACTTTATTTTAAAATTTACACTATAATATTATATATTATTTATATGATAAAAATTAAATAATACATAAAATATAAAATATATGTAAATCTATATAATGTAATAGTAAAATAGGTCGGATCGGGCCGGGCCGGGCCGGGCCGGGCTCAGGCTTTGATACTTGACCCAAGGCCCGTTTCATTTTTTAATCGAGCTTAATTTTTTTATCAAGCTCTTTTTCGAGCTTAATATGTTTGTCAAAACCTTCTCAAATATCAAATAAATTTTTTAAACGTAGTCCGACTCTTGAATAGGTCTACTCGATAAGTTTATCAATCAAGTTTTTTTTTTTTATTTATAGAAATAAAAGGAATGAATAATATAATATAATAATTGCAAGCATGAAGCGTGAGCATCGGCTTTGGCTTTGGGTTAATATTTGTTGTTGTTTCGGGGAGTACCGGAGTAGTGGGGGAGAGAGGCGGGGAGGACAGGTGAAACAGCGAACAACCACATTGATTGCGGAATGGACCCGTTGGCAATGGCATTGGCATTTTCGTTTTCAACCATAATAATCTTTCACTACTACTTTCCAAAACTTCAATCTCCGCCACACAACCCAGTCTCTCACTATTTCTCCCCATATTTCCATGTCTATGGACAATAATAAGCAACCGTCTTTTTTTTTTGTTACAGTTGCCTGCCAGCTTGCCTGTTCGCTCACCCCAACTTAAACTTAATTAATTTAATCATCCTGTTACTCCCCAACTTAAAAGTTGCCATCAATATATGAGAGAATTTGCATTAAAATGTTTAAGTTCATATAAAGGGATTTAGAAAAATATAAGATGGATTTAAAAATTTGAGATTTAAATATCATATTTAAAGTTTAAGTTTAACCCAAATTATATAATATTATTTTTAATATTTATATCTAATTTATTATAAAAAAGTAAATATGTATAATAGAATTGTCTAAAGATTAAAAATATATTAATAATTCATGTTTTAAAACCTACTAAAAGAAAAAATATTAAAAATTTAAATCAAAATAAAAAATTATTTTCTAATAAAATTTTTAAATGCTACAAACAAGGACTACTACTACAATAACAACAAAGGCAAATTTAGGGTGGAAGCAAGGGCCCTACCCTCATAAGTCTTTTAAGACCCATAGAATACCCTTTGTATCATCACTTGAAAATGAGTTACAATTATGTTTGACCCCTTCAGAGTTTTAAACTTGGACCTTCGTTGTATATTTGGTAATTTGATATAACAAATTTGACAATAATACTTTTAGTTTTAGACCTTATTCATTGTTATTAACATGATTCTCTCCGTTTATTTTTTCAATCAATTAAACATATACATTTATATTAATATGTTAATAATTTTCATTTTATGCTCTTAAAAAAAACCAAATAAAGAAAATTAAAATTGTTACAATATCAATACAAACTTTGCATTTAATATTTCTAAATGTATGTAATTTATGTTTTTCTTTTATAATATGAAATAATTCCAAGCTTGTTGTAATTATTTTAATTAGACTATAATTTTTTTTACATTAGAACTTTAATACTTATTAGCTTTTTTTTTACGTACATAACATGAATTATAACATTTGAAAATTAAAAATTTTTATTCATTATAAAGAATTCGTATATTGTTTGCTATTTTAATATCATATATAATATTTAATTTTAATATTTTTTATACTACAATTGTCCGTAGGTCATGTCGAGTTAGGCCTGTATCCCCAAAGCCCCGACCTAAAACGAGCCAATAAATAGCATAGCTCTTGGACAAGCTTATTTCATAAACAAATTTTATTTTTATTTTAAATCTTTATATATATATATATATATATATATATATATTGTCTACTTTGCAAGCAGATTTTGGGTATTTGGTTTTTCAAGGATGATTGGACGGGATTCGATCACTAAAGTTGAGATTCATTTTATATTTATCGGTCTTAATTTAGCTTGGGAGCATGGCTACAAAGAGGATTACTAAATGGAATCCAACTGTTTTATGACTGTCCAAAAAATTTTGCAGCCCCTCCATTGATAATGATTCATTTTCTCATTTAATTTACGGGGGTTTAAAGAACTTTTGCATTCATCATATTTAGCAAGAGGCAAGTTTTTGTGCTAATTTTCTTACCAATATGGCTATGAATTTGAGTTTGATGGTTACCAAACTTCAACAGATTCCGGATGGGATAAGCAAGTTTTTGCAATAGTATATTTGAGAGCACCTACAATTAATCACTCACAAATTGAATTAATCTTGTATAGCAATTATACACGGCGTGAATAAAAAAAATTAAAACACAATATAACACAAGAAATAACATAAATGCAATAAGTTAGAATTATTTTTAAAAAATTACAAAAAAAGAATGCAATTTCTTGTCATTAGGGGATTGCTTTTATTTGATTTTATATGCTTTCCTAAGTAAAATGTTACTTCAATTGTTACCCAATTCTCCATTTAACCAATAATAGTGTTATGGTTCTCATGGAACTATGGACGGTGGCTATGTTAGGTAGGAGAATCCAATGCTTAGAGATACATTCACATTGAATTGGTCTCACATTCGGGGTAAAAAGGGTAATGGCACGGACTATTTTGTTTTGATGGTGGAAGGTAATTAATCATGCTTAAATATGGACTCAATATTTTATAAGAGATTTTGTCATTTAATTTGGTTCTTATTGCTCTGTTACTTTGATTCCTTGTTTTATATTTATTTAGTCGTATATATTACATATATAAAATTAAAAAAAAAAAATCTAATACATACAACTTATTAGGATGGTTATGGACTTCATCTAATCTCCAAAGTCATTATGAAATTAGTTAGTCAAATTCTTGAAGATAATACATAATCTTCAAAGGCTTGATGATGATCTCTATGGTATTTTCTTATTGGCGTCATCTTCTTTACATTTAGAGTTTACATATATTCTAATTTTTGCCTAAATCTAAATCAATAAGTCCTATAACAATAACATATCTTTGTAAGAAACCTCAAGTGACATTCTAAGGGAGTTAGGCAAAAAGAAAAATTGTAACCTGAAAATGATAAGGTAGGATACACAAGAATAAATATTTCATATACCGACATCGAAAAAAAAAACTCCACAAGCAAGGTTTGTGGGATGACATATGTTTCATTTATTTATTCTTTATATTTTTAAAAATATGTTGTACTGGACAGGTATCACCCTACAAATCCCGCTTGTGGAGTTTTTTTCTTTCCATCGTCGGTGTATAAAATAATTATCTAGGTACACATGACCTTATCTATAAAAAAAAAAAAATTAACCATTCACAATCTAGCCATATTAAGGTCTAGTCCATAATGGTCTTCATGCTATCATAATCTTATAAGCATAAAATTAAATATGCATAGCCAATAACACTTGATATCATGGCCAATAACACTTAGTGATCTCATATGTCATTTACACAAACCTGGCCATAAAATTTGAGATGATTTATCAAATTAGTAATTTCAGTTTTTTAATTAAAATATTTTTAATCTAAGTTCCTAAATTTTTAAAAGGTTGTCTTAAATTGAACATTACCTAAATTTTAAGTTGTTTGTCATAATTAGGATATGTCTAAAATTTAGAAAACTGTCTTAATTTAGACAAACCATTTAGCATGTAATCTTTCCTGAACCAATTTAAGAAACTTAATTTACAAAAACAACAATTAAGGACATTAAAATAAAGAAACCATTTTGTCTAAATATTTCAGGAAAAATTAGTTAAAAAATTTTAGTTCTTATAAGACATATTCATTTTAGGAAAGCTTATCTTAAACTGAATTAATAAGTTTTAAAACCATCATAACTCTTTAAGAACTTGAATTTCTTTGGATAACTATTATCTAATCCTACTTTAATTCCATCTCCTAAATTTTAAGGATAAAATTCCTAAATTTAAGGAATTAGAAAAAAATTTCAATTGGAGTAAGACTCCAACACTTAGTGTCCTAAGCGAAGTCAAACTACTTAGCCATCGAATAGCTGTTGTCCACCACTCTTGAAGGCTGTAAAGCTCCACTTTTTATGGTTGTTGGTCACCCCTCATGGCAACACCAAGTTCGGCAACTTTTGCCTCCAAATGTGCCACAATTAAGAGCTACAAGTGCAATAACTCTTGCTACTCTCCAGCAAGCTCGTGGAATGATCCCAAACTTGTGTTTGGAGTTTTACGCATGAAAACACCTATAAAATAGCCCAAATTTTCAAAAATAGCAAAGTATTAAACTAGTAATTGCTTTTGTTATAATGTTTTTAACACAAATCAATCAAGAACTATAAATGTTAGCATTTAAACAACAAATTCCAGAATTAAAATAACCTAGAAAACAAATTTTTTAAAACTCCAAAACATAGCCCCAAAAGGAACACATTGGCACCAAAACAACTCGGTTTGCTTTAGACATGTTAGGATTTTAATCTAGGTTGCTTAAAACAGTTTTAATCCATAATTTAAACAATTTTAAGCACAAATAAAGTCTAAAAATACATGCTGTTCAAATTTACAAAATTAATGAAAAACAATTTTTTTATGAATTTTTAAATAAGTCAAAAAACACTAGATTAATACACTAAATGTTTATTAATCATCGAGAATCAACATGCATAACCACATTGAATATACAAACCTTCAACTTTAATACCATGGTCAAAAAAATCCTAACTCATGCATATCAATATAGGTATAAAATAAATAAAATTAAAACAATGTAACAGAAATAAAATCATAAAAGTTTTCTTATGTTCCTAGCTTCATGTTATAACATTATCATTGAGGCATTAATTTTTGATGTAAGTCAAAACAAGTGCAACGTGGTAATCTAGAAAGTTCAAAATTGTGGCAACGTGGCCTAGATACAAATCTTGACCAAGCATGACTTAAATGACCCTCGCTCCTATATTTGTTAAATCTATAACTGTTTTATATTCTTTTATTTCTATAGGCCATATCATTATCACATTTTCTTATTTTTAGGGTCTGGATGGTCGAGATGAATCGTTTATTCGACTTAACCCTAAACAATCATTATGAAATGACTATTTATTTGAAATCGCCACCAATCTATTTAGATTAGATGAGATTGGTCACCTATCAGAGTTCGTATTTTAAGGGTTAAAAAACCCTAGAATACTAACTCCGAGGCCCACGATCATATTGGAGATCATATAAAAGGCTCCGCGAGTCGATTAAAATCACAAGTAGGGATCAACCTTTTCTTGATGCCCGAAAATCAGTACCTTATTAATTACATGTAAACTTGAATTTTAATTTTTATTTGGTTTCAATGTATGACATTTAATTATAAATTCTTGAAATAATAATTTATAAAACAAATTTATTATTTCGTGTTGAGAAAATCATGTTTTTTAAAATTTTGAAAATCAAAATCTCTTATGCACTCCATCAGAGAACCAGTGGAACATGAAAGCATTTTATCATCCTCTTTCGTATCCTAACGGAAAACCAGAGGAACACAATAGGTTTTAAAATTCAAAATATCTTTTGTATCCCGGTAGAGGGTCAGAGAAATGTGAAAGATTTTATTATTTTTTTTTAAATTTAAAAAGATTTTATTATTTTTTTTAAATTTATAAAAATCTCGATTTCCGTTTTGAAAAGGTTATCTCATTATTAAAATAATCCATAGAACCTCTCTCATGTTTTGGGAGAAATTTTATGTATTATTCTAACCTGGGGACATTGCCTTAATTTTCTAAAAAGAAAATTTTATATTTTATTAAAAATATTTATAGAATATTCTAGGACTCGATAACAATCTAAAATGATAAACCTATTCCTAATGTGTGTAAACACCTAAATTTGTCCAGGCTGTCTGTCTCCGAAAGTCCTAAATATCCGAGAACAAAAATGTAGTGGCCACTTTGATGGAGGTCAACTTCCACCATAGGGGGTTTCACATTTTTGTAATTTTAATCAGTCATATGTAAATAACTGTATATACACATGATGAAAAAATCTATTTTTTGGATAAAAAAGAAGAATCCACAAAGGAAAAATTTTTGTTTTTGAATAAATTCTTGACAAAATTTGAAAATTATCTCTGCGTGTGATCTCACGATTAATTTTCCTATTTTTAATAATTTTTTGAGATTTTTTTGAAAAACTCGAGAAATTGGTAGTCGAATATTTTTACTGACATCAGTGTGGTTTTATGCCGATTCTTATCTCGAAAAATCATAAATATTCGAGGAAAAATATGTATTGAAATTTTCTACCATGAAGTGTCAAACTGTAAATTTTATAAATTAATTTTGAATTTTGTAGTCTTACGAGTATCATGCTCGTGAATTTTACTTTGGGTTCTCGTTGATATATTTTTAAAATTTTACAAGTTCATTTTCTTCACCTTAGAAATTAATGTTTTGGATAATATGTGGTCTTGAATTTGTTTTACTTCAGTGTCAATGAAATTTCATGATTTTTCTCGGTATTGAAATACGAGTTTTTCTTTACTTGTAAAATTTTTAGTCGAATTCTCTCAAGTTTCAAGCATCAAATTCATCCAACATTATTGTTTGATTCACACTAAATAATTTTTGGAAGATTCATTTATTTTTATGAGTTTTGAATTTTTTTCTTAAAATTCTCCTGTTTCTGAAATATAGAGTTTTCTACTCCGTAAATGTTCTCAGGGTGATTTTTCATGATTTATGATTTTTAAAATCCATAAAATATTATTACTTGATTCACCTTAATTCAGTTTTCAAAAATTTATTCATTTTCATGAGTTTTGATTTTTTTTCTTGAACTTCTCCCGTTTTCAAAAAATCGAGTTTTATATTCCATAAATATTTTCGGGGGAATTTTTTTTGGTTTAAAATTTTTAAAATTCATCCAATATTGTCATATAACTCCTATTAAATCAGGTTTTAAAAATTTAATTTATTTTATGAGTTTTTAAATTTTTCCTATTACCGAAATACAGAGTTTCTACTTCGTAAATTTCTATAGTAGGATTTTTGTATTTCATAATTTTTAAAATTCTTTAAATATTATTTTTTAATCCATATTAATTCAGTTTGTAAAAAAATTAATTTATTTTATGAGTTTTGTTTTTTTTATGTATAACAATATTTCCCCGGTAAGGTTTTTCCCGTAAAACTTTACGAGTTTGCTATTTTAATTTTTTTTCTTTTTTTTTCTTTTGTACATAAAAAAATTATTTTTAGTAGTAGATTGAATTAAATTGAGCTTTTGAAATTTTATTTAGAAACATTATTTTTAATTTTTATAATTTAATCTTTTAATTAATTTTTACGATATAATTTTACATATTATATACAAATATCATTCAAAATATCTCTAGAAATCAATTATGTCATGCATGACATCACTCTAAGATGACAAGGGTATGGGTTTATGGCACAACATTTATTATTTCTAACCTAATAAGTAAACTTAACATCAATAAAATAAAATAAAAAAGAAAAAAAAAGAAAAATCTATGAAAAAGGCATGAAACTGTCGGCCTTTCATCCTCCTTGGCCGAATCCTTCCCCTATAAATAGGGGAGGATGTTATTTCATAAGATTGTCTTTTGGTTTTAGGAAACCTTAAAAAAAAGAGTTGAAAACAAAAGAAAATACTTGAAAAAAAAAGATTTTAAAGCTTTATTAATGTAAATCTCCACTTAAATCTTTGGATTTTTGGTTGTTTGATATATTTTTCTTCTTTTTGGCGAGCCAAAAATATGCTTAAGTTCATCGATTTTCTTATCCATGTTGAAAAACTAAGCATAATGGCCATGAACTAATTTCCTTGATTTTATTCTATTTATTTTTTTCTTATTAGTAAATTATTTTTCTTCATGAATCATGTTTATGTTGATATGATGTTCGTTTTGTTGTTGTGTTTGTCATATATATGTTCATATATATATATATTTTATTTCTTTTAGTATTTTCTTGTTATATGGTGAAATCATATGTTTATGTGCTTAATGTTGCAATTTTATCATATAATGGTGCTAATTTGTGTTAAATAAAATATGAATATGTGATTATTGAGTTTAAAAAAGATTGATTGGCAGATTGTTTAGGTGTTGGCCGAAATTCATGCTTGCATAAGTGTTTTTGTGGTCATTTTGTAAATATAGAAAGTTTAAGGGCTAATCCATAAAAAAATAAATTAAAAAAATTGTTTAGACCTATATGTTTGGTTGAAGCTTAATGAGTATTTTTGCTATGTTTTACTGCTGATTCCAAGCTGATTTCATGCCTTGATGATGTGTTTCATGATGGTTTTGGTTGATTAAGGATTGAATTGCAAATGTCTAAAAAAAGTTTAGGGACTAGTTTGCAAATAATAGAATGGATAACTTGGAAACTGATTTTGGGTATTGCATATCATGCTTTAGGTATTTTTCACACATTAGGGGGTATTTTGTAATTTTTCAAAGTTTAAGGGCTAGTTTACAAATAATAAAAAATTTTGTTTTCTAGTCAAAGTGTTTGACCGAGCCTTCTTGTGGATGTTCTTCTTGATTTACATGTTGATTTTTACCTGGTTAATTATATTTTGTGATGATTTAGGTTTTATTTTACTTAGGTACTTAGGTACCTAAGTGTAAAATTGAAAAAGTTTATGGACCCTTAGGGAAATTTAGCATTTTTAGGACAAAATGGTTACCTTTAGCATGAAATCATCCACTTAGATTATTTTAAATATTTTTAGCATCCCATTGGTCCTCCAGTGAGGTGCTAAAAATATAAAAACCTTTCATGTCCTTTTGGTCCTCCATTAGGGTACGAAATGTAATTTTTTAAAAATTTAGGGACCCATTAGCAATTTTCATACTTTAGGTCATTTTATAATCAACATTACGCATTTAGAGTAAGAATCATCATTACTTGTCATTTCGAGTCCATTAGGGGTACCAAGATACTTTCATGTCGTTGGAATACCCTATGGGCATTTTCATAATTTTTCTCACCGGGATGCTTTTATGCTAAAGGTGAAAGTTTAAGGTTTCTTTAGCCTTCTAAGGTTATTTTTTGGTCCATTAGGGGTGTCGAGATACTTTCATGTCGAAGGTATACCTCAGGGGCATTTTCGTAATTTTTTCATCAGGATGCTTTTATGCCAAAGGTGAAAGTTTAAGGTTCTTTTAGCCTTTTAAGGTCATTTTTGAGTCCATTAGGGATATCGAGGTATTTTCATGTCAAAGGTATACTTAAGGGATATTTTTGTAATTTTGGTTACCTGGTGCCCTTAGTGTCGATGGTAAGCCTTAGGAATATTTAATTTTCCTTGAAACCCAATCTTAAATAGTTACCGGGTGTTTTAGTCTTGATGATAGTGCCTTTGGAATATTTTAATTTTTCTTAGAACCCAATCCTAAGTAGTTACCGGGTGCCTTAATGTCGATGGTAGTGCCTTAAGAATATTTTAATTTTCCTTAGAGCTAAATCCTAAGTAGGTACCAGGTGCCTTACTGTCATGGTAAGCCTTAGGGATATTTTAATTGTTCTTAAAACCTAGCCTTAAGTAACCACCGCGTGTTTTTATGCCGAAGGTATACTTTAGGGATAGGTTCGTTTTTCTTTTATTTTTTAGTCCTTAGATTCAAATTTGTACTTTAGTGTCTAGACTGAGTCATAAGTCCTTTATTTTTGTTTCAACTAATTCGTATGTCTTTGTAAAATAAAGGCAATGTCTTGGAGTTAGAGTGATGCGTGAAATTCCTCCCACCCATATGTGATAAGGGTTTTACAGATCATTCTAATGACGAGATACCTTTTTCAAAATGGAAATCGAGAACTTTATAGAAATAAAAACCTTTCACATTCTGCCAAGTACTCCAGTAGGATGTGAAAGACATTTTGGTTTTTTAGAACCTTTTACGTCCCTTTGGTTTTCTATTGGGGTATAAAAGGGAATAATAAAAACTTTTGTGTCCTATTGGTTTTTCGGTGGGGGTGCGTAAGACGTTTCGATTTTCAAAATGCAAACCTCGATTTTCTCTAGTGGAATAATAAAATCTTATTTTAAAAATACGAGAATTGTAATTAAATGCCACATATTGAAGAATAAAAATTAAAGTTTAAGTTAACCATGATAAATAAGGTACCAATTTTGGGCACCACGAGAGGGCCGATCCTTACTTGTGGCTGTAACCGACTCTCGAACCTTTAAAAACAATCTCTGGTACTCTGTAGAACATAAAATTTATCTTTAAGGTTTCGTAACCCTTAAAGCATTAATTCCGACAGGTGACCAGTCTCACTTGGCTAAAATAGATTGGTGGTGACTCCAAATAAATAGTCATTTCTTAATGACTATTTAAGGTTAAGTCGAGTGAGCGATTCATCTCGACCACTAGTCCTCAGAAATAAGAAAACATCAATAATGATATGGCCTATAGAAATAAGAGAATATAAAGTAGTAATAAATTTAACAAGTATAGGAGCGAAGGCCATTTAAGTTGGGCTTGGTCAGGATTTGTATTTGGGCCATGTTGCTACAGCTTGGCGAGTCCACTAGGGATGCAATTTTTTAGAGAGTTGGGCCTAAAATTGATCATATGTTAATTAAATTTTAATTTTTGGTTTCAATTGGTATTTAGTTTTAATTCCCATTTTGGAAAATTTTCTTTATGACTTATTTTATTTTTAAGTCAATGTTTGTGTATCTTCTCTTTATTTAAAAAAAAGGAATGTTTATCCCTTCGCACACACTGTGCACATATGTAATAGTTTCCCTTCTGTCTAATGCGGGAGGGACATAAGTACCTAATAATTTAGGAGGAGGTGAAGTAGCTCTGCCTTCTGAAGTGTTAGCCTCTATTTGGGCCAGTGAAAAACCTACCGGGTGTAAATTCCTACGCCTACCCAAGGTGTTAGCCTCATTACGGGGATATAAGATACTCCCACTCAAATTGAACCTTTTTCGACGTAAATCCGTGATGGATAAGGAGAAGGTACCTCGTTAGTCCGTTCTGGACTAGGGGCAATTCGAGAACCGATTTAGAGGTCTGACCCAAACCTCATATAGTGAACCTTAGAAGCTCCCCAATTAGTACCATACCCTTACTATAGGTGTCACTGAGGTTAGGGATATATGAAGGGAGATGTGTACCTTTTCTTTCTTTATTCACTTATTTTATTTTAGTTACATCTTTGTGATATTATTTTTTTGGCTATGTTTTATTATTTAGAATATTTATTTCATGGATATTAACTTGTTTACTTTTTTTTTCTTTTCTTGTCATTCATGTGCATCATTCATTTGCATCATAGGCGTTTGCTTTAGGCTTGATTTCAGATCCAGCTAGTTTCCATTCGATTTTATGGCGAACCAAGCAAAAGTGGTGGTTATTTCTAGAACTTTTGAAGAAGTCCGTGCATAGTCCAAATTGAATCAGAGAAAATGGGGGACTGGACACCCGGGGACTTTGTATCAAGATTGTCGAAGATCACACACTTGGATCTCAGACAAAATAATATTTCTAAATTGGTACATATATGGGAAGGATGGGATAAAGCCAAGCAAACCCAGTTTATGGAAAAATATGGACATATGGCCACGTTGTTAAAGATCCCCATTGATGAACAATTAGTCCGAGCTCTGATAGAATTCTGGGACCCCTTTTACAGATGCTTTTCATTTAACCACCATGACTTGACCCCCACCATAGAAGAGATTGCATTATTATTAGGGTTTGGATAAGTGGAGACAAGACCTATCTACTGCAAAGAGCACAACCTGATGAGTCATAGGAAGAGATTGGCACAGATCCTTGGTTTATCTCCCCAGTCTTTTCGCTTCGAACATAAAGGCAATACCACAGTTGTGTCTTGGCAATTTTTGAAAGAGTATATTAGGGATCAACTAGAAAAAGAGGAAGGCCTCGAGGCATTTGCTTTAGCCATATACGAGCTGGTTCTCTTCCTAAGGGTGCTAGGACATGTGGAAGTAGCAGTGTTGAGCTCTTTGACCGTTTGAAGCAGAATATGCATCCTGCCCCCGTCATCTTAGTAGAAATCATTCGAGCACTTAATGCATGTCGAAAGTCAGGCGAAGGTAGATTCTTTGGGAGTGCATTAGTGCTATATATCTGAGCCTGTAACCATTTTTAGGGAGATGGTGTCGATAAGATTGGACCCTATTTCTCACACTCTATCCTTCTCCAGCATTTTTTGGAGAAAGATTGGCCACGGTCGTCAACAAAAAATCAGTGGGTGATGATATTGAAGAACTTGGCTCTGAAAGAGATAACATGGAGAGCTCATTGGTTCGCACCTAAATCTGTCCCGTATAGGTGCAGTCAATTGTCATTTATGCCTTTGCTTGGATTATGGGGTACAGTCGGGTATGCACCACTTTTGGTCCGACGATAATATGGCACTAAGCAATTCATCCCCATGACTTTCGACTTGGCTAGTGTAGATTTGGATTATCATGGGGAAGGATACAAGAACATGCTTTTGACAACTATCGTACATTGGAAAGAGAGATACGAGTCTAGCTACTTTTTTACACAGATCAGACTACTCCCGGGTACAATGCATGAAGATCAAGTCAAGGTTGTGATTGGATTATTCCAAGCACAAAGGGGGTCAATCTTCAAGCGACCATTCAACCAAAGCCTTCCATGCCTTTTGAAGTGGAGTTAATCAGAGAAGAGATAGAAGTAGACTGAAAAAGAGCAATTGCCAAGAATCAAGCCCTCCAAGAAGAGATCATGTATCTAAAGATGAAGATGGAAGCCAAAGAAAAAGGATCTTTAGAAAATGGAGGAGCAGCACACTTTAATGAAGCATGATTGGGTAGAACAAAATAAGAAGATGAAAATCATTAGTATATCTGAGAGCTCCAGCAAACCTCCTAGTCAAGTTACCAAGGAAATGCATAAGCTCCGTAGAAAGCTTGGAAAATGGAAAGCTAAAGCTGTGGGAAGCAAAGCCAAGGCAGCTACATTCGAACAAGAGCAAAGGGCACATGCGGATGCACGAAGACAATTGAGGAGGTCTGCAGAAAAGAATAAGCGACTTAACAATGCCCTTCACTAAGAACAGAAAAGGATGACAGAACTACTCTAAGAAAGAGAAGCACTCATTCAGCCTTGGAGCAAGTAAGACAAGAGTTGTCTCAAAGGGAGCTCGACATTGAGGCATGGACCCAAACATACGAGGAAATGGATGTCTATTGTGATAACAAGTTTTGCCAAGTCCGAGACGAACATGACAAGTGGACGGCCAAATTGCTAGGATGATAGTTTTATATTGATCATCTGACGAAACAAATTCACTCAGCAATCATCCAAGCGTGGGATATGGTAAATAGGATCCAAGGACTTTGAAGATAGATCAGCCCGTTTGGCGAATTCGGCTAGGTGATACTTCAGTTTTTGGAACAAACTGAAAAGCAATATGACCAAATTAGGAAGTTCTATGGACATAACTCTAATATGATAAGTGATATGTAATTCCCTTATAAAATCAATGGAAATTATGGATTTTGAAGTCTCGTAGTAAACCAAATGCCCTTGAATACATTCATTACTCATGCATACATATACACACATATGATTATTGATCTATTACTTAATTCTTGAAAATTTTGAAATTCACATAAGGTTTAACCATTGCGAATTGAGACCAATACCCACACATAGTTACTACACCAGAGCAAGAAAGGAGAATGGCTGAAAACCATATCGCAAGATTGGAATGACTCAAGAAAAGTCACAGGCAAGCTCAAAAGGCCATATTGAAAAGGCAGGATGAACTCAAGCTCAAATCGCACAGATGATGGAGCTATTACTAGCTAGGGGGTCAACTCGCCTTGCACAGGAAGCAAATACTAATGCTCCCATTGAAGGATCCGGAGGGCACCAGTTGAAGAATTAGGCACCAATTCACCATTGGCCAATGCCCATACTGTGCAACGTAGGGCCCATGAATTACTCCTCCACTAGTCATCGTCATAAACCCTAAGGCTGTACCTTAAGAAATGACTACCTGAGCTATTCCCGTCAAGAGGAATATATGGGACTAATGAAGAAGAGAAGATTAAGCAAAAGGCCAAAGAAGTAGTTGAGGCCATAAAAGAAAAGGAAAAGGCAAAACTACTACTCTTTGAAAGAAGGTTAAAGGCCATAGAGGGGGTTGAATTATATTGCAGTATGGGCGTCAAAGACCTCAGCTTAGTCCTAGACCTTGTTCTCCCCTTGAAATTTAAGATGCCAGAGTTTGAGAAGTATAAAGGCACTACATCCCTGCAAGCACACATCAAAATGTTCGTCAAAAAAATGGCGAGCTACTCATAAGATGATAAACTCATGATCCACTATTTTCAGGAAAGCTTATCAGGATTGATGGTGAGATGGTGTAATGATTTGAATCGTAGCCAAATTAAATGCTGGGCCGACTTGGTAAGTGCTTTTCTCCAACAATACAAACATGTGGCTGAGTGGGCTCCAAACCGTTTGACCCTTCAAAATTTAAAGAAGAAGTTAATCGAATTCTTCAAAGAATATGCCTAACGATGGAGTGACTTAGCCTCTCAAGTCCAATCACCCTTGACGGAGAAGGAAATGACAATGTTATTTGTCGATACTTTACGTCAACCCTATTATGACAAGTTGGTAGAGAATGTGACAAAAAATTTCTTTAATCTTATAATATTTGGAGAAATGATCGAATCAGCCATTAAGGCTGGGAAGCTTACATCAGGAGAGTCCCCTAATGCAAAGAAGCTAGGACCAGCAAAGAAAAAGGATAAAACACCATCAATTGGTTATGTGAGCCAGCCATACTGCCCATGACCTAGCCCCTATTATCAAAATCCAAGACAAATGCCCTAAAACACTTATTCAAAACACTTATTCATACAACACACCCTTAACATCTGTTTCAACAACCGTCCAAGCTACTATTCCAAACCCGCTTCCCCAAGACCAGCCAAGACCCAACACCAATACACAACCCTAAAGAACCATTCAAACCAGACCTCATTTTGACCCTCTTCCTTATTCATATAAGGAAATGTTTGACAAACTTTTAAAAGCAAGGCTAGTAGTGCCAATTTTTGCCGAACCGTATGAAGGCAATTATCCTAACTGGTATAATCCGAACCTACATTGTGAATACCATGCAATACCGGGTCACTCGATTGAAAACTGCCAACCTTTTAAGCATAAAGTTTAAAGCCTTCTTAATAGGGGTGCATTCAAGTTTGATAATACACTGGCTCACAATGTGGTAGCAAACCCTTTGCCAGATCATCCTAAGCCCAGAGTCAACATCATCAGTATTGAAAACAAGTAATGGAGGAAGTTGAGTGTGGAAGAGGTCAAAACACCCTTGAAAGAAGCATGGATGGTTTTGACCAAAGCCAAAATCCTTAGCTAGAATCGGGAAGGCATTAAAGGATAATTTGACGATGGTGTCAATTTCTGCAAGTATCACCTGACTTTGGGGCATACCTTATAGAGTTGCCCAGATTTTTGAGCTTTGATTCAAGGGATGATGAATAATGGTAAGATCGAGTTTTTAGAACAGAGTGAAACAAAAGTGTAAAAATCAGTCAATATGGTGGGAGAAGGATCATCACCACCCCCATACGGTATCGGTTGCCCTCTTATCATTTGTTGCAACCAGACCAAACCTCTAAAGGCAGATATTGCCCCCAAACTGATTATTAAGGCACCAGTTTCATTTCTTTATCAAGATAGTCAACAGGAACTGTAGAAATATGATGGCCGAGTCACCACTTCGGAAGCTGTTACTATGCAATTGGTATCGTCGGTATCACAGGAGTTAACCATGTTACAAGAAGCGAGCGTGTATACGGTCAGGAAACTAGTGTAGTAGGTACAAAAGCAAAATCAAAGGCAGAAACATCTAGGAAAGTGGTGGTTATCGAAGATGTCCTGGAAGAAAAGCAAGAACCGATAAAGGAAAAAGAGGCAATCAAATTTCTAAAGTATATTAAGCAAAGCAAATACAGTGTCATGGCGCAATTAAAGCAACAACCAGTGAAGATTTCCTTGCTAACTCTGTTGCTTAGTTTTGAATTTTATCAGAACGCTTTGTTAAAAGTACTAAATCAGGCCTATGTCCCTCAAGATATTTCTTTCAACACACTTAACCATCTAGTAAACAATATTGTCGCTAACAACTTCATCTTATTTAGTGAGGATGAAATTTCGCCAGAAAGTAATACTTCAGCAAAAGCCCTTCACATCGTGACTCCGTGCAAAGGGACCATACTACCTAAGGTCCTTATCGATAATGGCTCTGCTCTAAATGTCATGCCATCACTGCCTTGTTTGCATGTAGATGTTAGCTAAATCAAACAAAGCCATTCGATTGTCAAGGCTTTTGATGGAACAAGGAGGGACATCAAAAAACTATTTCAATTACTCTAGAGATTGGTCCTTGTCCGTTTGAAATCGAGTTCCACATTATGGATATCACTCCAGCATACAATTATTTGTTAGGGCAACCATGGATTCTTCTCACCGAGGTTGTTTCATCTTTCTTGCATTAAACAGTCAAGTTTATAATGGATGAAAGATTAGTGAGTCTATCTGGGGAAGAAGACATAGTTGCTATGACATCTACCAAGGCTTCTTACATTGATACAAATGTTGAAACTGATGAATGCTCTTTCAGAGTTTTACAGATTGTTAATACGACCTTTATATCCGAAGGGTCAGTCATCCCTAAACTGAGGCTATCGAAAAGCACGCGTATGGGCCTCAAGTTGATAGTAGGGAAATAAGCCTTACCCAAAAAAAGACTCTCGAGACATTTGCAAAGAATCAGCCAGGCCATTAATGTCAATGGTAAGAAAGACAAACATGGATTAGGCTTCAAGACGAAAAGAGTTTAGAAGAAGAAGTTCAAAAAAAGGATGAGAGGAAAGCAGTTATCCCTTAGTGTTGGCCAACAGTCAGGCTAGAAATCAACTCCCTACCCTTCGTTGGAGGAAATTTTTTGCTATAGAGGAATCAATCCAGAAAATAAAGATAAAGCAACCAGGAACGTTTTTCGATGATTAATGAAGCCTTCGAAGAGCATTATGGGGCTGCCATTGAAAGAGATGATAAAGAGTTCACTGAGGATCGTAGGATTCACCTTTGCCCCCTAGATATGTTTTAAGGAATTAGACATGTACTGAGAGAAGCATAGTGTCTAGGCCAATCCCAAAGTAATAACTAAGAAATGAATTGTCTATAGATCTTTTTGTAAGAACTCAAAATGTTAATTTATCATCAGTAAAAATGAAATGCATGTAAACTTTCCTTATATAATCTTTTTTGGCTCTTTTCCTATCTTACATCCGTTTCTTTTATAATTTCTTATCTTAACATCACTTTTCCTTTTTTTTTGCATTCATACCTTATTTATATCATTCATACCCCATTCATATCCCATATTCTTTTGCCCATTTCTTTCTTGCTTTTCTCTTTGCAGAGAAACAGATAAATATGATTTGGATTTAGAGGTTAATTTTAAGCAGACTATTTGTTCAAATAAGGTCAATCTTAAAGAAGATGTCGACGATCATATCTTGCCTCTTGATTTGTTAAAAATAATTGAACAAGAAGATGAGCACATAATACCCCATGAAGAGCCCACTAAGATTATTAATTTGGGGAATGATGAAAATGATAATAAGGAGATCAGAATAGGAACTGCCATAAAGGCTTTCACCCGAAAAGTCTGATAAGTTTGCTGCATGAATTTCAAGACATCTTCGCATGGTCTTATCAAGACATGCTAGGATTGGATGCAGAGATTATGGTTCATAAATTGCCCTTAAAGCCAGAATGCAAATCGGTTCAACAGAAGCTAAGGAGAATGAAACCAAAGATGCTTTTAAAATAAAAGAAGAGGTTCAGAAGCAGTTTAAATCTGGATTTCTAAAGGTGGCAAAATATCCAGAGTGGGTTGCAAACATTGTCCTGGTTCCCAAGAAAGACAGAAGAGTTAGAATGTGTGTATATTACCAACACCTCAATCGAGCAAGCTTAAAAGACAACTTCCCTCTTCCTCATATAGACACCCTGGTTGATAATACTATGAAGAACTATTTATTTTCCTTCATGGATGGATTTTCGAGGTATAACCAAATTAAAATGGCTCTAGAAGATATGGAGAAGACTACGTTTGTCACAATGTGGGGAACGTTTTGTTACAAAGTAATGCCATTTGGGTTAAAAAATCTGAGAGCAACTTACCAAAGGGCAATGGTTACCCTATTCCATAACATAATGCATAAGGAAATTGAAGTGTACGTTGATGACATGATTGCTAAGTCCCCTCAAGAAGAAAGTCATGTAGCGGACTTATGAAAGTTGTTTGAAAGGCTGAAAAAATATCAGTTAAAGCTGAACTTGGCAAAATGTACATTCAGAGCTAGGTTTGGAAAATTGTTAGGTTTTGTCATAAGTGAAAGAGGAATTGAAGTTGATCCGAATAAGATCAAAGCTATATAGGAGTTGCCATCCTTACGCACGCCAAAAGAAGTGAGAAGTTTCTTGGGGAAATAGAATTGCATTGCTAGATTCATAACTCAACTTATGGATGAGTGGCATAGTGAATGCCAAAATGCTTTCAAAAATGTTAAGCAATATCTCTCCAATCTGCTGGTATTGGTACTACCTGCTCTGGGATGACCTTTGATCTTATATTTGTTAGTGTTCAAAAAATCCATGGGCTGTGTGTTAGGGTAGCATGATGAGATTGGAAAGAAAGAGCAAGCAATCTATTACCTACAAGGTAAATTATTCCTATATAGAGAAAATATGTTATGCTGTAGTCTGGGTAGTGAAAAGACTCCAACAATACATGTTGTATCATGTTACATGGCTGATCACCTAAATGGAACCAATCAAATATCTGTTCGAAGCGCCAGCTTTATTAGGAAGGATAGCTAGGTGGCAAGTTCTTCTATCTGAATATGATATCATTTATGTAAGCCAAAAGGCCATCAAAGGAAGTACCATTACTGAATTCTTAGCAAGCTGGGTGCTTGACGATTATTAGCCATTACATTTTAAATTCCCTGACGAGGACTTGATGAATAATACGGTTAAAAAAGAAGAAAAGTCATAGGAAGGATCTACATGGAAAATGTCTTTTGATGAAGCATAAAATGCATTGGGGCATGGAATTGATGTAATTTTAATATCTCCAAAAGGGGATTATTACCCTTTTATAGCCGAGATAATTTTTGATGGCACCAACAATGTCGCAGAATATGAGGCATGTATTATGGGGCTATGAACAGAATTAGTAAAGGAGGCCTAGGTATTGAAAGTCTACAGAGATTCAGCCTTGGTAATTTACCAACTGCATGGAGAATGGGAAACGCAAAACCTAAGGTTGCAGTAATATAAAAAATTGATTCTAGAATTACTAAAAAAATTTGAAGAAGTAGACTTCGTTCATCTGTTCCATGGTGACAATCAAATAGCGGATGCTCTAGCCACCTTGGCTTTGATGTTCAAAGTAAACAAGGGGTGACACCCATTGAGATGGGTATTTATGAATTCCTTGCATACTGCCATAACATTGAGATCAAAGCAGATAGCCTTCCATGGTATCACGTTATTAAAAATTATTTGAAGAATCGAGTATATTCGCCAAATGCCCCAAAAATCGATAAGAGGACCTTAAGAAGGCTGGCATTGAATTTTGTCTTAGACGGAGAGATTTTGTATAAGAAAAGTTTCGACCAAACATTATTAAGGTGTATTGGTGCTTCGAAAGCAAATAAAATAATAGAAGAAGTTCATGAAGGGGTCTGTGGGATTCATGCCAACGAACACAAGATGGCAAAACAAATCATGAGATTGGGTTACTTCTGGACGACTATGGAGAGTGATTGTATCAAGTACGCCCGAAAATGCCATAAGTGCCAAATTTATGCTGACAAGATTTATGTCCCACCCTCACCGTTACATGTCATGATCGCACCATGGCCTTTTTCTATATGGGGTATAGATGTCATCGGACCTATTTTTCTTGCAACATTGAACCAGCTTCGTTTCATATTGGTGGCCATTGATTATTTCACTAAATGGGTTAAAGTCGCTTCTTTTGCAAACGTCACAAGATTGGTGGTGATTAAATTTCTAAAGGCTAATATCATTTGTAGATTTGGGGTCCCTAAAAGAATTATAACGGATAATGCCTCTAACTTGAATAATAAATTGATGACAGAGGCCTGTACCTAGCTTAAAATCTCTTATCACAATTCGGTCACATATCATCCGAAGATGAATGGGGTCGTAGAAACTGCCAACAAAAATATTAAGAAAATCATGGGAAAAATGGTGAAGACTTATAAAGATTGGCATGAGAAGCTTTCATTCGCTCTCCTTACTTATTGAACCTTAGTACAAACCTCGACTAGCGTAACAACTTACTCATTGGTGTATGGCATGAAGGCAATACTACCAATTGAAGTCGAGATCCCATCACTTCAAATATTAATGGAGACCAAATTGGAAGAAACTGAATGGGCATGAGATCACTATGAACAATTGAATTTATTAAAGAAAAGAGGTTGAAAGTGATCCAGCATGGGTAAATGTACCAGAAAAGGATGATGAAGGCCCATGATAAGAAGATTCATCCAAGACATTTTCATGAATGAGAACTGGTCCTGAAGAAAATCCTCTTGATACAAAAAGATCCATGAGGCAAATGGGCACTCAATTAGGAAGGGCCCTATATGGTTCATAAGGCATTCTCAGGAGGTGCATTAATCTTTGCCGAAATGGATGGAGATGTCTTTCCAAACACCGTCAATGCAGACAGTGTAAAGAAATACTATGCTTAAAAAAATAAAAAATAATAAAAAATAAAACATAACATAACAAAAGAAAAAGAAGAAAATAAAAATTGGACAAAAACCCAAAAAGGGGGTTCGATTAAAGGCGATATAAGGAGAGGCTTTAAGTTGAAAACCCGAAACGATGGCTCAAGTAAAAGAAAGAAATGCTCAAATTGTAGGAATGATATGATCAAATGCGTCTCTAAAAGATGGATCTACGCAGAAGCAAATATTCTGTTCAGAAGAAATCTTTGAAGATCAAAATTCAGTTGTCCAGACATTTTCTTTGACATTTACCATTATCTTGATGAATCTCTTCTTAGGCATTTTACCATTATTTTTGTAAAAAAAGCCAATATTCTAATTTTTTTCTTTGAAATGTAACCTCTGTTAGACTATCTTTTTGATCATGCTAACGTTTTTGATAAATGATAATTAACGACTTAAAGAAATAAAGATGGATTAAAATAGATAACATACTAATTTCTTTGAGTTACTTTGGAATGAGGTCAAAACATTATAAAAATCTTGGTTTACATCTTAATTCCTTTGAACATTCTAGGAAGCGTTAAGGGTGGATAACTAACGGTCTTAGATGGAATTCTGACAATGGAGGAAGCTCAACCTCTTAAAAGATATTCATTATTTTGTTTCGGCTGGCATGGGAGTTGATGGAAACGTCAGGTCCTTGTTACATTCTGAAAACCACAGATGGATCGAGGTAGGGATACCCCATAGATTTTCGATCATATCCCTTTTCCTTAACCACTAGATAGTATTGATACATCACAAAGTCTTGTTTTCTCTCAGGGCAAGAACATCACCCACATTTCCAATCATATCCTTTTTCCTTAACCGCTAGATCGTATTAATACATTACATGACCACAAGTGGCATCCCTCACACATTCCTAATCATACCATTCTCTTTCAGTCACTAGATGATGCTGCTGCATCATAATCTGAATTCCTCAAAGGGCAAGAACAATTATTTCTATAAAGACAACGTCGGATTCAAGACTGGCCCTTTACTACCAGAAAGATTCTGCATGCTTTCTAAAAATGTTTTTAGGTTTTCAAAGTGGCTTGAATCACGATTTAAAAGTAAATGAACAAAAACTAGAAAAATGAGAAATCTAATCATGAAAATCCATGCACATTCATCATGCATCCATATTGATAATTGTGTAATTCACAGGTTTAAAACAATGAAGCAAGAAGAAACTATCAGAATAGATACTGCTTCAAAATCAAAAGGTAAGTCAATCTTTCCTCAAAGATCTCAAATATTAGATTACTTCAACCTTATCAAGGTTTATCTCTAATCAATCGTACTCGATCAAATTCTTACTTACTTGGCTGTACTTGGTTAAGTCTTGTTACATTTTACTTGGTCAAATTCTTTTCACTTCTGTTTGATGTGATGGTTTAGCCCTGGTCAAACTCTGTTTTCCCTCTGTTTGATGTGATGGTTTAGCCCTGGTCAAACTCCCCTTTCATTTTCGTTTAACGTGATGGTTTAGCCCTGGTCAAACTTTCTTTTCACTTTCGTTTGATGTGATGGTTTAACCCTAGTCAAACTCTTTTTTTTGTTTGACGTGATGGTTTAGCCCTGGTCAAACTTCTCTTTCACTTTTGTTTGACGTAATGGTTTAGCCTTGGTCAAACTTTCTTTTCATTTTGTTTAACATAATAGTTTAGCTCTGGTCAAACTTCTTTTCATTTTTGTTCGACATGATGGTTTAGTCCTAATCAAACTCTATTTTCATTTCATTTGACGTGATGGTTTTGTCCTAGTCAAACTCCCTTTTGTATCTCGTTCAACGTAATGGTTTAGCCTTAGTCGAACTTATTACGTTTAACCTTAGGTGTTACCTTTGTATCCTTTGTCTACCTGTAGGCCTAGTCCAGAGTAACTCATTTCATTTGTTGATTTGACTGCTTGGTCTCAATAAATTTGTCTTACTGGTTGGTTTATGTGTTTTCGACCCAACCAACTCATTTTCAATATTAACTTCACGGTAGGCTGAAAGTTCCCCTTGTAATCAGTAAGCTCTAATACATATGTTCATATCTCGTTCTTCTTGTACTTTATGGCCCAGACGAATTGTGTCTATTTGGTCTTTGTTCTATTCCTGATTCTCAGCAATGTACAAAGAGGGGCAGCTGTAGATACCTAAATTCGTCCAGGCTGTCTGTCCCCGAAAGTCCCAAATATCCGAGAATGAAAATATAATGGCCATTCTGATGGAGGTCAACTTCCACCATAGGGGGTTTCACATTTTTGTAATTTTAATCAGTCATATGTAAATAACTATATATACACATAATGGAAAATTTTATTTTTTCGAGTAAAAAAGATGAATCCGCAAAGGAAAAATTTTTATTTTTGAACAAGTTCTTGACAAATTTTGAAAATTATCTTTGCGGATGATCTCATGGTTAATTTTTCTATTTTAAGGAATTTTCTTAGGTTTTTTGAAAAACTTGAGAAATTGGTGGTCGAATATTTTTACCGACACCGATATGGTTTTATACCGATTCTCATCCAAAAAATCATAAATATTCAAGGAAAAATATATATTGGCATTTTCTACCATGAAGTATCAAACTATAAATTTTATAAATTAATTTTGAATTTTATAGTCTTACGAGTATCATGCTTGTGAATTTTACTTTTGGTTCTTGTTGATCTATTTTTAAAATTTTACAAGTTTATTTTCTTCACTTTAGAAATTAATGTTTTGGATAATATGTGGTCTTGAATTTTTTTTACTTCAGTGTCAATGAAATTTCATGATTTTCTTCGATATTAAAATACAAGTTTTTTTTACTCGTAAAATTTTTAGTGGAATCTTCTCGAGTTTCAAACATCAAAATTCATCTAATATTATTGTTTGATTCACACTAAATTAGTTTTGGAAGATTTATTTATTTTTATGAGTTTTGAATTTTTTTCTTAAAATTCCCTTATTGGTTTATGGTTTGGTCTTTGGTTAGTTGTGATGAATAATAAAAGGGCGGCCTATGCCATAGAGTGGCTACGATGATCCTTCACCGACCATGTTAACTTATTTTTTCATCTAGTTTAGCTTCTTCGAAGAACCCAATTTCATTGTTGTCTATCATTCTTTGGATTATGGTTAAAAAGTTTAGGCAATTTTGCAAAATGTGTCATGATGTTTTGTGAAATTTGCAGAAGCTGGCACTAGGATCATATTGGCTTTTGATACTTCCATGATTTTGATTAAAGATGCCACCTTCAATTAGGATCGCCCATACTCTTTCCATTAGAGTCCTAACTTTTTGGACTTTTGACTTCCTATGTCTCTCTTTTTCAGTAATTAGAATGTTAATCCCAGGTTCGATATGATTAGGTAAGAGATTTGCTGCCACATTAGGTGCTGAGCCATTATCAATTTGAAAAGAACCCCTCTCAAGAAGATTTTGGACCTTTTGCTTGAAGGCCGTATAGTTTTTGATTGAGTGACTTATTACTACATGATACTCACAGTGCACATTATGGTTAAACCAGCTAGGGTAATTACCTTCATATGGTTTAGAAAAGATTAAAGCCACTAATCGTGCTTCAAAAAGCTTATCAAACATTTCCTTATAAGAGTAAAGAGGGGGTTCATAGCGAAATCTAGGTTGTTGGCTCTTTGGGCTGGTGGATTAACAGTGGGTCTTGGTTGGTTTTTTGAAAAAGGGTTTGAAATGGTGATCTGGGGTGATATTAAGACAAGAGCTTTGGGTATGTTAAGAGAGTAGGTATTTTGGGTTTGCTGCCTTTGGTTTGGGTAATACGGACGATGTCCTTTATAGTGGGTTGACTGGTATAGTTAACAAATAGAGCTTCTTTTTTTTTTCTTTCCTATGCCTAGCTTTTTTCCAATAGAAACCTTTTTAGTCATGATTCTACTAGCCTTTACAGCTGTCTTGGTCATCTCTCCGAAAATAACAGGATTGATAAAATTCTTGGTTGCCTTCTACAATAATTTGTCATAATAGGGGCGTAAAGTGCTCACGAATAGCATCATGGTTTCCTTCTCAGTTAAGGAAGGCTAAACTTGAGAGGCAATGTCTTTCCATCTTTGCGTATATTCCTTAAAAGATTCAGTAGACTTCCTCTTTATATTCTGAAGAATTAGTCCATCGGGCATCTATTCAGCCATATGTTTATATTGTTAAAAAACATGCACTGCCTAAGTCAGTCCAACATTGAATTTGAGTGTAGTTCAAATCATTATACCACTTTAGCGCAGATCGAGACAAGCTCTCTTGAAAATAATGAATTAATAGCTTGTTATATTCGGCATAACTAGCCATTTTCCTAATGAACATTTTAATGTGTGCTTGAGGGGAAGTGGTGCCTTTGTACTTTTAAAACTCGGGCATTTTAAATTTTGGTGGGAGGATAAATCCGGTACTAGACTGAGGTCCTCAACGTCCACACTCTTATATAGTTTGGCCCCTTCAGTGGCTTTTAGCCTCCTCTCAAGGAGTTATAATTTCCTTTTCTCTATCTTTGCTTTAGCCTCCTCTTTACCCTTTGGTTTACTCTTTTCCTTTTCATCAATATTAGGGCCTGCCGATTCTTCTTAGGCCATCGTAGTTCTTGCACCTGCCCTTATGAAAGGACATTAGGGTTAATAATGATAACTGGTGGATTAGTGACTGGGACATTTTGTTGCAAATTTTGGATATTAGTTGGCTGTGCATTCTGAGCGTTAGTTATTTGTTCATCAACTGTACCCCTCCAGATCCCTCGATAAAAGTATTAGTATTTATCTTTGGCTATTGATGAACCGATTCCCTTGCCATTAACACAACTCTATCATCCTTGTGATCTTAGCTTGTAGTCCTTCTTGCCTTTTCAGCATGACCTCCTAGGCCTGTCGATGACTTTTTTCTAATCTCTCTAATTTTACAAAGTGATCCTTAGCCATTTTTCTCATTTTAAATCTAGTATGTTATCGATGAGTGGATAGTGGTTGAGTTGATCTTTCTGAACTTGCAATGTTGACCTTAACAATTCGACATTTCTTTGAGTTAATTAACTTTTACTTATGAACTAATGAAATTAATAATCATGTATGTACATATGTATGTATATGTATAGGCATATGTATGTGTGGCATGAGTACATGAATGCACTTACAAGGACACTTGCTTTAACTAAAGATTTTGATCTCAAAAATTTTCCATTAACTTTATGACGAATTACATGTTCACGTCGTTGATCATGTAGGGATTACATCTAAAGAACTTTCTAACTTGATTATATTGTCTTTGAGCCTCATCCAAAAACTGAAGTACAACATGCTCGTATTGTTCTATGGATTAATTTACATATGTAAGTCCCTAATCCTTTCCACCATTTTCCTTGCTTGGATAAAAGCTGAGTGGATGTATTCTGTAAGATGATCTATGAACATTTGTCAACCAAAAGAATTAGCTACAAATCATTTACCATCATCTTCAGCACACCATAGCCTATAGCCCAATATGCGTCCAGATTATGGTAGGCTTGCACCAAGGCACGAATATCATCTTCCCTGCATTGTAATTCTAGTCCCATCTCCGCAATAGTTATAGTGAGACCTTGTATTCCCTTGAGCAGTCAAGCTACCCTTCCATGTTCTCGATCCAAGGCAGCTTAGAGTCATTTTTTCTTTTCAATAGACCTTCTTAACTAGAGACATGTATCAACATGCTTTCTTCTTTTCTTTCAAAAATAGTTTGCTTGGATTCTCCTTCCAAAGCTTTAGCCTTCCATACTTTCAACTCTTTATTAAGCTTATGCATTTCTTCCTTCGTCCCCTTAACAGTGCTGCTGAAACTCTCAAATATCCCGGCAAGTTTCATTTTCTTGTTCTGTTCAACTTAATCATTCTTCATTAGATTGTACTTTTCCTTCATTTTTTTTAACTTCCTTTGTTTTTTCTTCCATCTTTATTCATAAATAGGCAACCTTCTTTTAGAGCTGCTGATTCTTGTCACTCATACTTTTTCGTTCCCTGGCAGCTTTCTTTTTAATCAAATGATCTTAGATGGCATAACAAGTTTCGACTGAATAGACACTTGAGTAACGGTCCCATCTAAGCTAGGAATGATTATATTGCAACCTTGAACTCTTTTCCAAGCATCATACCCTAGAGTGGTCTTATTCGTGTATGCACATAAGTTTGACTCATACCTCTCTCTCTAGTGTAAAGTAGCTATCTGAAGCAACTTTTTATATCCTCACCCTAATATTCCAAGTCAACACTAGCTAGATTTGAAGTTATGGGGATGAATTGCTGCGACCTATATTGTCTTCAAACTAATAATGGAGCATAACCCACAATGCTCCATATCCCAAGTAAAGGTACATATAACAGATTCCATATCGATACATAAAGTGTTTTGGTGAAAACCATGGTGCCCTCTAAGTTATATCAGAGAAAGCCAAGTTCTTGAGCATTTCAACCCATTGTTTCTTGATTCCAGACTTAGGCCATTCTTTTTTTATGAATTCCTAAAGATGGACAAAATATGGGAAGTAAGGTTGCGTCTTCACCCCAAAAATGACTTCAGACCCAAATATAAAATAGCAGAGTAATTCTGGAGACTCTCTTTTGACCCTTTTTTTGGTATGTATTGAGTGCTTGAATCATCTCGGCTAGAATTGCTAGAACTGGGTGCATGTTTCTTTTTAACCGATTAAATAAATCCACTACTGCCGCCTCAACATGTTCCAACACTCTTGGAAAGAAACCCATCTCGTATATAGCAAAAATGAATGCATCTAGAGCTTTTTCAGTGCTGGATCGCTTTTGGATATGTTTTCATAGATACTATAATGAGATGACATTGATGTTCTGCTCTATACAATGATGATCAGCTTTGGAACCCAAATCCAAAACTTGACTCAATTTTTTACGAAAACTGGTCAGATTGCATTCTTTGTAGTAGATAGGTATCATCTCTAAAGGCCTAAGTTCAAGGAGAGCTGATATCTCGTCCACAGTCGGAGTCATGTCATGTTGGTTGAATGAAAAACATAGGAATGATGGATCCCAAAACTCAATCATAGCCCTAACTAACTGTTCATCCATATGTATTTTGAGCAAAAGAGCTATATGTCCATACTTTTCTATAAATTGGGTTTGCCTCGCATTCCTCCACTGATCCCATATTTTGGCTAACTCTCTCAAATTATTCTGACGAAGGTCTAAATGTGTGATCTTTGGTAACTCAAACACCAAACCCCTTAGTATTCAATCCTTGTCTTTTTTTTGGTTAAATTCGGACTCAGAATGGACCTCTTCAAATTCCTAGGAAATAATCACTACATGTACTAGTTTCGCCATAAAGTAAATAAAAATTGATCTAAGTTGCAATTCTTTTTAAAGCAAGCGTTCCTGTATGCATATGAGGAAAGGAAAATGCACCAAAAAGGGAAAAAGAAATCAAGTTAGTATCCTTAAGAAATACAAATAAATTTTAAAACAATGAAAATCACAAATTATTCAAATAAGGTATAAATAAATTTTAATGTAATCAAAACCATAAATTATTCAAACAAGATATCAAAATTATCCAAATAAAAGGATGAAAATACAGGGGGGAGATAACTTTCTCCCTTCAGGTGTCCCTAATTTTGATAACAACTAAAATCAGGCATGGCTTTGGCTAAAAGGTTAGTATGGTCCACTATATGCAGTTTAGGTTAGACCACTACTTAGGTTCTCAAATTCCTCGAGCCCATAAAGGACTAATGAGGTACCATATCCTTATCCATCATAGATTTATGTCAGAATAGGTTTAATTCGAGTGGGTGTATTTTCCATGCCCATAACAAGGTTGATAACTCAAGCAGACGTAGGAATCTATACCCGGTAGACTTTTCTCTGGTCCAAACAGAGGCTAACCCCTCAAAACGCAAAGCTACTTCACCCCTTCGAAAACTATTGAGTACCTATGTCCCCTCTATATCTAACAGATGAGGAACTACTACAAATGTGCACGGTATGTGTAAAGGGACAAATATACATTTTTATGACAAAAATAAAACCCACTATCCTAAGCCTCAAAAAACAAAAAGCAAACATGAAAAGATTAGTGCAACATAAATATTAATATAATGAAAAGAAAAACTTTTCAAGAAAAAAGCATTTAAAATTAAATACCAATTGAAACCAAACTAATTGAACTTTAGTTAACACGTAATTAATTTTAGGCCTGACTCTCTAAATATCCCCAGTGGAGTCACCAAGCTGTCGTAACATGGTCCGGATATGAATCCTAACAAAGCCCGACTTAAATGGCCCACTCTTATATTTGTTAAATTTATCTCTATTTTGTATTCTCTTATTTCTATCGGTCATATCATTATCGATATTTTTTTATTTTTGGGCGTTGGATGGTCGAAATGAATCGCTCACTTGATTTAACCCTAAATAGTCATTACCAAATGACTATTTATTTGGAGTCACCACCAATTTATTTAGGTTAAGTGAGACTGGTCACCTATTAAAGTTCATATTTTGAGGGTTACGAAACCTTAGAATACTAGCTCGGAGGCCCGTGATCATACCAGAGATCATATAAAAGGGTTCGGGAGTCGGTTATAATCAAAAGTAAGGATGGACCATCTCATGATACCCAAAAATTGATATCTTATTAATTACATGTCAACTTGAATTTTAATTTTTATTCGGTTTCAACGTAGGGTATTTAATTATAAATTCCTAAAATAATAATTTATAAAACAAATTTATTATTCATTGTTAAGTAATTGGGTTTTCCAAAATTCTGAAAATCAAAATCTCTTACGCATTCCATCGGAGGACCAGTGGAACATAAAAGCTTTTATCATTCTCTTTCGTATCCTAACGAAAAACTAAAGGAACACAAAGGGTTTTAAAATTTAAAATATCTTTCGCACCCTAGTGGAGGGCCAGAGGAATACGAAAGGTTTTATTATTTTTTTCAAAATTTATAAAAATCTCGATTTCTATTTTGAAAAAGATATCTCATTATTACAATAATTCATAGAACCTCTCTCATATTTTGAAAGAAATTCTACTTATTATTCTAACTTGGAGACATTGCCTTAATTTTCTAAAAAAAAATTTTTTATTTTATATTTTATTAAAAATATTTATAGAACATCCTAGGACTCGATAACAATCTAAAATGATGAACCTATTCTTAATGTGTACATTTGACATGAAAATATCCTAGCAATCACATAGAACTTGGTTCTAATGCAAAATTACCAAAATGCTTTCAAGCTATACCTTCGACATGAAAATATCCCAACAACCCTAAAGGACATGAAAAGGATTAAAAAAGATAAACCTATCATAAATGTACATCTTTGGCATAAAAGCATCCCGATGACTACCTAGGACTCGGCTCGAGAAAAATTATCGAAATGCCTTCAAGCTGTACCTTTGACATGAAAGTAACTCGGTAACCCTAAAAGACATGAAAAAGATTATAAAAAGGTGAACCTATCCTAAATATAAATCCTTGGCATAAAAATCTTGATGACTACCTAGGACTCGGCTTGAGAGAAATTAGCAAAATGCCTTTGAGGTATACCTTCGACATGAAAAGTTTGCGGCAACCATAAAGGACATGAAAAAGATTATAAAAAGGTGAACCTATCCAAAATGCACATATTAGGCATAAGAGCATCCCGATGACTACCGAGGACTCAGCTCGAGGGAAATTACTAAAATGTTCTTAAGGTATACTTCGACGTGAAAGTATCAGGCAACCCTAAAAGACATGAAAAAGATTATAAAATGGTGAACTTATCCTAAATGTACATCTTTGGCATAAAAGCATCTCGATGACTACCTAAGACTCTGCTTGAGAAAAATTACCAAAATACCCTTGAGGTATATCTTTGACATAAAAGTATCTCAGTAACTTTAAAGGACTCAAAAACAATCATAGAAAGGTGAACCTACCCTAAATACACATCATTGGCATAAAAACATCCTAATGACTACCTAGGGCTTGGCTCAAATGAAATTACCAAAATACCTCTAAGGTGAACCTTAAACGTGAAAGTAACTCGGTACCCCTAAAAGACTCAAAAATGATCATAGAAAAGTGAACCTATCTTAAATGCACATCATTTGCATAAAAGCATCCTGATGACTACCTAGGACTCGACTTGAGAGAAATTACCAAAATGCCCCTAGGGTGTACCTTCAATGTGAAAGTATCCAAGCAGCCCTAAAGGACATGAAAAGACAAGTAATGATGATTTTTACTCTAAATGAGTAATTTGATTACAAAAATGACCTAAAGTACAAAAATTATTAATGGGTCCTCTAATTTCTTAAAATTAAATATTAGTCCTAAATTGGTTAAAAATGTTAAAAATATCTTTTTGACAAAATACAAATGGGAAATTTAAATTTTAAAGTAGCCTAACATGTAAAAATGCCATTAAGTCCTTAAATTTTTAAAAATTACATTTCGTACCCTAACAGAGAACTAAAAGAATATGAAAGGTTTTAATATTTTTAACACCCCACCGGAGGACCAATGGAATGCTAAAAATATTTAAAATACTCTAGGTGAATGATTTCAAGCTAGAGAACCATTTTGGCCTAGAAAAGCTAGATTTCCCTAATGATCGCTAAATTTTCTTAAAATTATAAATTTACCCCTACATGATTAAAATTTAAAATTAAGCATCAAATAAATCAAAAAAATCACAAAAAATCACATAGAAAATTACAAGCAAGATTCACACCTCTTTTTGCCCCTAGAATAAATATTTCAATATTTACACAAAAGTCTCTAAACTTTTTAAAATTATACAAAGACCTTAAAACTAAAAATATGTATTTTAACTTGATAAATGCATAAAATACACTCCTAAGGGTGCAAGTGTGCTTCGGCCAAGAATATAGGTCTAAACAAAAAATGTTTTATTTTATTTTTATTCTATTTCATATTTTACAAATTAGCCCCTAAACTTTCTATATTTACAAAATGACCACAAAAAATCACCTCATATAAATGCATGAATTTCAGCCAACACCTAAATAATCTATCAAGCGATTTCTTTAAACTTAATAATCACATATTCATATTTTATTTAACATAAATTAGCACCATTATATGATAAAATTACAAAAATAAATATAAAAACATGTGATTTCACCATAATAACAAGGAAACACTAAAAGAAATAAAAAAGTATGAACATATATATGTAAAATATAACACCAAAACCAACATCATGTTACGTAAACATGATTCATGAAGAAAGATAATTTACTAACAAGAAAAAAAAATAAAACCAAGGAAATTAATTTATAGCCATTATGCTTAGTCTTTCAACAAGGATAAAAAATCCATTAACTTAAGCATGTTTTTCGCTCACCAAAGAGAAGAAAAATGCATGAAACAAACAAGAATGTAAAGATTTTAGTAGAGATTATACCTTAACAAAGCTTTAAAAAAAATTTCAAGCATTTTCCCCCTTTTTTTCTTTTCTAAGTTTTTTTTGGCTCTCCAAACTAAAAAATGCTTGAAGAAAACATCCTCCCCCATTTATAGGGGAGGATGATTTGGCCAAGGAGGATTTTCATCCTCTTTGGTTGAAATTCCATGCCTTTTCCATGGTTTTTTTTTTTTTAATTTAGTTTATTTATTAGTTAGTTAACTTGTTAGGCTGGAAATGATTATTGGTGTGTCATAAGCCCATGCCCTTGTCATCTTTTTTTATAAGCCACCATCGCCATTGTCACGATTGTGCTAGTTTAGGTGGCATAATCATCATGTGTCATTTTTGGCCAACTTGATAGAATTGGTCAAGAAGAAACTAGATTACTTAGAAAGGAATTTAATTCCAACCAAATTAAATTTTATGTAAATAAATTAGAAAATTATAAGATTAATTAT
Source organism: Adansonia rubrostipa (assembly GCA_038381775.1). Lineage (NCBI taxonomy): Eukaryota > Viridiplantae > Streptophyta > Magnoliopsida > Malvales > Malvaceae > Adansonia > Adansonia rubrostipa. The sequence continues at coordinate 13,019,737 of JBBYHM010000006.1, forward strand.
GTAAAAACAAATTTACATTATAAATTTACAAGTAAACATAATCTTAGAAGCAAAAAAAAATGCAATCAAAGTGCATAAAAAGCCTAATTGAAAATTTCATGAAAAAATGATAACAAATTAAAATTCATGCACTCAACAAAATTCCACATAATAAATCCAATTAAGAATTTAATCATATGGAAATTCCAATCAAAATTTCATAAAAAATAAAAAATAAATTTTTTTGAATCAAAATAATTGATATAAAATTAAAAAAGTTAAAAAAAGAAAAAAAAAAGTTAGTGGACTTTGTTGGAAAATTAAAAGTTAAAATGGGCGTTATAGGCTTTTAAAGAATGTAATGGGCTTGGTAAAGTCATTGGCTTATTTGCAAATTTAAAATTTTGTAGGCCCATTAAGGAGATTTTGTCCAAAATAAAATTAACAAAATTTTTTTATAAAGATTTTAAGTATTGAATTCTACAAGAAAAATTTTTAAGAAGTCCTTGTGCAAGAAAAATACAACAAAAATCCAAAGCTTGTAAAATTTTACGAGAAAGCCTTAATGGAAGAAAATTTTAATTTGGAAAAAAAATTAAAATTCAAAAAATAAATTAATTTTTAAAAAATGGTTTAATATAATTTTAATGAAAATATTTAATGAATTTTAAAAATCTTAAACTCAAAAAATTTCTCCCGAAAAATTTATGAAGTAGAAAACTCTTTATCTTGAAAACGAGAAAAATAATGCAAAACTCTTGAAATAAAATAAATTTTGAAAAAGTGATTTGATGGTGGTTAAATGAAAATATTTTTAAAGAATTTTGAAGTTCAAAACTGGAGAAAATTCTACCAAAAAGTTTACAGATAAAGGAAAGCTTGTATTTTGAAACTAAGAAAATTTTAAAGAATACATTGAAAATTATATAAAATGGATTAAATACAGCATATTATCTAAAATAGTAATTATAAAAAAAGGTGAAATTCTAAAATCCGAAATAAATTTAATTAAAAAAATTTCATAATACTCGCGATACTGTAAAAATTTAAAATTAATTAACAAAATTCACAATTTGACACCTTGAGGTAACAAAAATACCAATACTTATTTTTCTTGAATATTTTTTTTCAGAGTGAGTAATAGCATAAATACCACATAGGTATCGGTAAAAATATATGATAGTCGATTTCTTGAATTTTACAAAAAATTCTTGAAAAAGTCATAAAATTAGAAAATTTGACCGTGATATCATCTGAAAAAATAGATTTTCAAAACTAGAGAAGAAACTATTAAAAAATATTTTTTTTCCTAGATATTCGTCTTATATATCCAAAATTAAAGGTTAAAATATGACTTTTTCTATCACATGAACTTATAGCCATTTAAATATGAGTAAAAAGGTGTTGAAAATGCCTGGTTCATCTGAAAAAAAGATCGTTCCCAATAAGAGCGGCTGTTAAATTCTCAATCTCAGATATTCATGATTATTGGTAAAGAGACCCAAATAAAATTAGGTGTCTACAAGAACCAATTATATTATCATTGGATTGATTAAAATTTCATAAAGTTAGGGACAAATTAAATGAATGAAAATAAATGACATAATTATTATAGGGCTAAGATCAATAGGTTGTCACATTATTAGAAATTAGAAGCTTAAGAGTTTTTCTAATTGTAATTTTTATTGTTATTACAATCATGTATTTATTTGATTCTAAAAAAATAGTTATGTAGAATTTATCTATACTATATTTTATTTTGAGTACTAAGACTCGAGAGGTATTTTAGAAAATTTTCAAATTTATTTTGGTCTAAGCAGTATTAAACGGTTGTTCTTTGAGAGATTTAAAAAAATGAATCACCAATAAGAGAAAAAATGGAAAGTGGGAAAAAAAGAGAGAAAACAAGCACAATATTGGTGGAAATTATGAGATCCCAGGCTCATGCATATTGATATAGGCATAAAAATTTAATCAAAACTAAACATACACAGCGAAATCACACAAAGAAACACCAAAATTTCCTCAGGATCTTAGAAAAAGATGCACATGTGATCTTACTGCAATTTAAAATATAGATATGATAGAAATCATGCCTGCTTAGAGATTCATAATTCTAAGCATGTCGATCCCTGCATGAACACACCATGGGTTGATTACTACAATCTTTTCTTGAGGCCAAAAGTAGTCTAAGTGTTCTACCTCTAGTGGGGATCCACATAGAAGCCTATTAGAGCCTCGACAAGGTCTAGTGGTTCTCCGATGCTAGCCAAAAGGCTTTTCAAGCCTCAAACAAAAGGTATATAGCCAACAGGTTTAAATCTGAAGCAATCCGAGGGAATAATTACCACACCTATTGTGCCAAAAGGAAGAATAAAACAGCTTCGCAAGGAAGTAGCTTTTTTTATGGATGTTAATGGATCCAAAAATCACAATTCTTGATTCTGGTTGATTCATTTAGGATTGAAAACTGATTTTCTATCTTTCGTTATGATCAAAAACACTTTTTAATCGCCTAGAATGCAAATCGACATAATTAGGCTTAGGGAAATAAGGATTTTAGTATTTAGCTAATTTCATAACTTTTGTAAAAAATTAATCTCTTAATGCTAGAAAACTATTTTCTACCTTCATTGTATCAAGAATGATTCAAGAACACTCAGAAAAAGTAAGATTGCACAAAGAGAGCTTAAGAAGCAAAGAGTTACACCAAACCCCTTGAAAAAGTCTAGGGTTAGGGCCTACGATTTCTTCTAATGCTCCTTATCAGCCAAAAAGCCTTAATAATGTATTTAAATACACCTTGGCTAGGTTAAGCTTGACTAAGGGATCTGAGCCTATTACTAACATACTCAAAGGTGGTTTTACTTTGAGGTGTTTCCTAAAACCTAATTAAAACTATTTTAATTAACTTTTCCAAGATTGCAAATTAGTAGTAACTTATTAATTTTTTAGCCCAACAGCACATCAAAGATAGCCATTCATTGCACCTAACCCATTAACAAGTCCAACTTAGAAACTTTCTTAACTTGATGGCTAGGGCTTTTGGCCCAACCCCTTAATTTACATGTTAGATAATTTAATTCATAATTAAATTTTTCAACCCTAGTAAACAATTTTTACTTCATGTAAATAATATTAAATAATTAATTAAATAATTATTTAATTTTTTTTAATACAATTATTTAGCTTTATTTAATAATATCCCTAAAACCATGTCATAAATAGATATTATCTTGATAATACATTCTCATCTTTATCGCCATATTAAGACATCTCTAATTAGATTTCATAAATCTTATTTATGTCTTAAACTATTCTTAATTAAATTAATTCAATTAAATCTTCCTCATTATACCTCTTCTATTTAATCAAGCATACTTAATTAAATCTTTATTTTAATCCAATATATCATCTTATTATGTGTGACGTATTAGGCTTCCATCATAATGATAGTAAACATAATTACCCAATTAAGTGTATTTATATTTATAAACTAAGATTTGCCTCCAGCAAGGCATCATGGCCACCTGGTATGTAGGAAGAGTCAATATGATCCCCTTAAGAAAGTTTTCAGTAACCAGCCTCTCGCGTACTTCGGTTCTTTCACCTAATATCCCGAAAAGGCCACGAGCATGGTTCTATGTCTACTCATATATCAATCCATATTAGTTCTTGTAGCTTTCGGTTAACCTCATGAATTTAGAAAAATAATTTCTCCTAAATTCATCATGCATTGGCCAATGGCTTTATCAAGTTAACCAAAGCTAAAAACAAATAAAATATATCTCTATTGTCACTTGGAGTAATAAATCCTCTCTAGATCACTCATTCACCTTTGTATAGTTCATGCCATACGCGAAACCACCCTACCATAAGCATTCATCCATTGTGGACCTATTAGTGATGGAATCAAAATATATCAGTCCCCATAGAAGATGACCTAATATTACAAGTCTGAGGACTAATATACACCACTGGCACATGAGAATATATTCCATAAACACTTCAGTGACTTGGAGCAAATTGAATTCTCATACAAGTTATGTTCAGTAAACTTATTTCTACAAAAAAAGCACCCATATACTATCCCTAAGTATCTCTATACTTCTATGATATTAAAAAGTTGCATGCATCAATGCATGAAAACATATGCTAGTCTTTGTGCATTGTCAATACCTTGTCTTAATAATACAATTACGAGGAATATCTTTATAAATATAGCTTTGATGCATATGAATCTTATCGTCGTAACTCGTTACCCATTATGTTTCATGGGCTTCATCCAATTGGTGTTTGCATGAGCGCCAATCATGCTATTAACATGAAGACTTTGAATCACTAACTAAAGTAATTGTTTTGCATTATTAACTTATATATACCTCATACAAATCGATTAGCTCTATGGCATATACTAACAGTTTGGTGAGAGATTAAAAAATAAAAAAGAAGAAAAGTACTGATAGGGATAAAATGAGTCAAGTTCTTGTGAAATTAAAAAAAGGACAAATTAACGAGAAAAAAAAAGTAAAATGATTATCAAGAGAGAAGAAGTGAGAGGAATAAAATTTGATAAGAAGGGAAAAAAGATGAAGAGGTGGATTTATCCAAGGTCAATTTTCTTCAACGAAAGTTCAAGTGCACTTGGCCCTTCATTGTTGGCTTTGCTATAACCGGAAACATCATCACCAAGTTCTTCTTTAGTCTTATGTAAACTATCAAAGGTAGAGTTATGGATTGGATTTTGAGATAGATTCTTAATGGGTGCAAAAGAAACTGAACTAAAAGGTCAAGAATAGAGTAAATAAAGCATGTTTATGCTTCCATGGCTATCATTTCATCCTGCTCACTAAATATAAGTATTCTCCTTGTGTTTATCCACATAAGGGAAACGGGCGACAAGGAAACGAAAGTAAAAGCACCTTTATTTGTAGTGTGGTTTGGAGAAAGGTATATTTTTTTGGCACCAAAGGCATTTTTTTTTATTCATACAATACGTAGTTTTGTAAACATTATACACTACAAATACACTAATCACTTTTTTATTAATAATTTTTTATAAAAGAAAATGTCAAAAACTTCCCTTTTGCTTAAAAGCATAAGAGGTAAATAAACCTTAGATTCTGATGCTCTTGATTGCCTTGGAAAGCATGCCATTTCATAACACTTTTTCCCATAATAATCTTTTTTTTCTTCTTTAATAGAAGAGAGAACCCTATTTTTGTATTACTATTTTTTTTCATTTTGCTACACATATGTAAGCTATTAATTAAGTTAGTAAGTGATTTAGAAGCTTTAAATTTCATGTCTTTGGATCTTTTGAATGTTCTGGTAATGTTAACACACAAATTTTGTGTTTTAAGGGATGTTACAAGATAATGGAACTGTCTAAGATTGGCGTAAGGAGTTCTATTTCCATTACTGCTCAAATCCCAATGAGTTTGTTTGTTTCCCTTTTTTGTTTTAAACTTTTAACTTTAACTTATGTGGAAATTAAATTCAAACTATATGTTTTTTTTTCTAGGATTAGTAATTATATTACATATTGCTACTTTTTATTATGATGGTGATAGAACTGCTAGATCAGTTTTCTTTTCTCTGTGACTTTATCTGAACGAAAAGATGACAGTGGTGATGTTCTAATTGTACATTTCACTTTTTCTGCTCTAAGTCTTTTGTGTGTTAGATCATCTAATTTAGCTTTTGTCTCTATAGAAATAATATGCACAAGTTATAACTTTTTCTTCTTCAGAAAATCACAAATTGACATTTGATTTCAAGATCAATTCTATTTTGTCATTTTTTTTGGTAATATATGTTATCAACTACTAAGTTTCTAACCATGCAACACTTGGGTCTTTTGATAAAAAGATAACACTGTGCTACGTATTGCTTTGTTGAGGGCCACCATGTTTCTCATTATGTAATTGCAATCTTAGTTATAACAAATTTTTTTTTTTAAATATAGACCATTGATGCTAAGGACTAAATTTATATGGTTAATTTCAACCTTAAACAAATCTACATAGTTTGCTACAGCTTTTCTTTGTCAAAGTTCACCTTTTATGGTAGTGGTCTTTTTCTGCTTTCTTTTATTCTGAAAAAAATAGCAGTTGCTAATAATTGTTTAATAGTGTTAATCATCAAAGGTGAAAAACAACGTTTATAGTTTAGGTTGTAGTAGATATTGAAACTTGAAAACTTATGATCCTTGAAAATATGTTTCACTATTAGCTCATAATCGTAATCATAGGTGGGCAGATATTTGAACATAGGAAAAATTTATGCAAAAGTATTTACTTATATATTGATACACTTCAAATTTCTGGAAGTTATAACTTTTGCTCAACATTTTAGTTTAGTTACTATATTTAACTTTCTTTTGAGATGTTGGACTTGGATCCATTTGCTTTTTATTGCTCAAAAATCAGATAAAACTTAAACAATTAAGACCTTGAATTCAAAGATAAATAACCAGAGTTAATTAACTATGTTTTTGAGTTGCATGACCTGGGCAATTAGAGTTTTACTTGGAAAAATAAGGCATTGCAGATTTAAGTTCAAAATTTTCATTTTGAGATTGAAGTTTCTAATATGACAAAAGAATTGAAATGATTTGGGGTTTTACCTTGCTTTAGATAACTATGGAATTTTTTAGATACCTCGAGTCCTAGACAAATAAGCTCTGAAACAATGCTTGGTTCGTGGAACATTATGAAAGGGCTTGTTAAGCCCTGCTCATCAAGATAATCAACTCAATATGACTTGAACCATTGCAATGCCTGGCCAATTCAATTGCAACTACCTTTATTTCATGGCAGACAATGCCAGAAATGTCTAAAATAAAGGTTGGGAAACAAGCAAGCTTGTCATAACCTCACTTACTCTAGGAGGGTTACATTGCGAGCTTCATGATCTTTAGCAGGTACTATTTTCATTTAATGCACCCACCTTTTTTTTTTTTTTTCAATTGCTTTTCAAATTAATACTCTAAAGCATCGTTTTTTTTATTGTTATGGAATTGCATATGAAAATAGTAACTGTATTAATAATAGTTTATTATTGTTGTTATTGTTGAGTTTTGTAGATCTACTGACCAATAGACAGATAAGCTTATTCTCATTCTTTCCACTACTACATGTTGATATGGCCTTTTATGTTTATACGATACTAAGTTGTTTTCTATTTTGCACTTGTGTGTTTCTCGAAGTTTTGAAGATGTAATAATTAAGCGGTATGTGATTTGATTTTTTTTAGTTTGCTGATGTTACGTATTTTTTGGATTTACATGTTTGATTAATCAAAAGAATTTGTGTTAGATATAAACTTAATGGTTTAAAAAGTGATTGCTATTTTGAACTTTCTAAATTGTTGATATTTTTACTACTTGATTCATTTGACTGCTAAAATAAATAGACAATTGTTAAGCATGCTGGTTTTTTTCATTTATGTTTCTTGTAAGTTTCTTATTTTTTGAGCAATTTTTTATATTGAGAGTGAGTTAGGTTGATATATTAGGGAAGAAATTCCATTCTGACTAAATTCAAGGATGAAGGAACACAATACAAGGATGATATTTAGCATTAGAATCAGTTGATAATTAGTTGAGTTGTTACTCAACGGGGCATGAACTTAAATTTTTGTTCCAATCAGATACCAAGAACTTGATATGGCTTATAGGAATTACATTTATCATGACTATAACATTCCAGTATCTTGAACTTTGATACGGAATTTGTTGTTGGCTTAAAAAATTCTCATTTTTCCCATAGTGAAGTTGCAGGTATGATTTTTAAAAGATTGTTTTGTTAAAAAAAAAAAAAGAAAAGATAGATAAGAAAAGGTAGCGACGAGGGAGTCTGAGAAGAAAGAAATAGAGAAGGAAATAGACAAAGCAAATTTGCAACGATTTCAACTTGTCCTCTATCTATATGTGGGATATCAGTATCTTTACTTAACAATCACTACTTTTTTTCAAGTTTGATAAAGTTATATCTACATTCATCTAATTATTTTTTATTTTGATTTGGGTTTTTTTTTTTTCTTAGAGGCTTGTGGAGGAAAGAAATTCAACAATTAATCTTGCTGTTAGCTTGTGATATCTTATAGTTCGTATATTTGGATTTATCTCTACTCCAAGTTTTTGGTTTATGGATTTTTTTTGTTGTTATTTTTTCACATGATTCGCTTACCTGTAGAATTAAAGGTGTATAAAGATAAAATAATATTTTCTTATGTATAAGAATTTGTCAAATGATAAAGGTGTATAAACATTAAATTATATTTTCTTACGTATAAGATTAAAATGTTTTGTCAAAATATGGCTGTCAATTTGGTTTTTGGTTTCGAATTTCTACTCATTTTTAATACGAGTTTTGAATACTTATATTTGGTAATGATAGTAAGTTTTTTTCTTTTTAAAATGCAGTTTTTATTTTCAATTTAACATAAAAGAAAATGATATTATCAATGGCTTAAAGACTTTTTTTCATTATAGATAATATTACTTTTGTTAATAAGAAAATTGTTATGAATAGCCTATTCATGTTAAGTTTGTTGGGTTTAATAGAATATATGGGAATGTATAATATTTCATGTTTTGCATAAATTGATTTAATTATTACTTGACCGAAATTTGTGCTTGTTTTAATTGTTAAAGCACTTTGAGATTTATTAAAGTATTAATAAAGTTCACAAGTTAAGTGTTTTTAATTATTTCGTAATTTATGTTATACTTGTTGTTTAGTATTGAATAGTTTTTTTATTTCTTTAGTAAATTTCATAACTTTTTTTCATGTTATAAATTTTATTTTCAGTTTTTGATCTTTTATGGGAAATGAAATGCTTTCTCGATCAGTAAAGTGATCTCAGTATTTTTTTTTTCTTTTTGGTATTTTAGTTAAAATCTTTTAAATATTTTCCATATTATAACTTTAATTTCACTTTTTGATCTTATAGAAAATATAATGCTTTCTCAATCAGCAAAATGCTAGTATATTCTCTTTTTCTGTTACTTTATTCAAATAGCATAAATATTCTTTGTATTATAATTTTATTTTCACTTTTGATCTTACAAGATATATAGTGCTTCCCTAATCAGCCAAGTGAGTGTTAGATTTTCTCTTTGATTAAAATTTTTTAGGAATTATTTCAATCAAATACTTGCTGAATTATGTTTGGTGTAGATGTTTTTTTTCCTGAAGATAAAACTTTATCTACAACATGCCTCTAATGCAATTTGGCTACTATTTGAGTTTTAATCAATGAACTTTATGCTTTGCTCAGTGAAAAAAATATTGATATGCTAGAACTTAAATAAAATGAATGAAGTGTTCATGTACAAAGATAATTTTATTGATTATTTAACTTATTGTGGAGCTTTGTCTAACTTTTTATTCTGTATTATATATAACATATCTAACTAATACTATATATCCTCTGTATTAATCTTTTACACTTTATTTTCCACTTAATGAGCATTTTTTAATTGATTTATTGTATTATAGGCGTTGATAGGCATGATGGCCTATTCATCATCTATATTCAGTGTAATTTCAATTTAAGCATTGCATTTTTACTATCCTTATTCAGTTTAAATATATAGCTCTCATTAGTTTTGATTATGATAAATCATTATATTTTTGTTATTAATTTTTTAATTACTAATATTGCAGAATAAATTAATGATTTGTTTCTTTAGTATGTTTTTTGCCCTTTGCATGACTAATTTCATGGCCATTTAATTGTATTTGCTTCTTTCAGCTTTTGAGAGTTAAATTATGACACAAATAGAACATTTTCATAGTAAATGAGAACAAAGTACAAACAAATGAGACTGAGAGCATAGCATGCAAAAACATTTTCAAGAACTTAAATTCAACTGTTATATTATTGTTTATTTTTTTTCTATATATCGTACTCATACTTGAAAAAATATTCATTTTGTGCAACCTTTAAGATATATACCGTTTAGCAGTAACATTTTTTCTCAACTTCATGCTTATTTTACTTTTGCTATGTTTTTGTACTTGTTATACCTGCATATGGCGACCGCCAAAACAACCACGCCCACGGTTCTATGTGGACGACCTTGTGCGATAACGAGAATGGCAACCGCCAAGTTATACCTGACAACGATTTGATTTCGCTGACAGCAACATAAATGCGGAGTTGACATCTTGATTGGCGTCCGACTGACTGAGCCGACCACTAGGCACCATAGCCCGACACCTAGCTCGGCGATGGTCACATCATCACCAAATCACCTGACACAATGTCCCCAAACAAATCCTATAAAAGGGCAAGCACACTCATAGGTAAGGGATGGACTCCAAGAAAATACATACAAACATCATTACAAAAGCCCCTTTCTAACTTAAGTATCGGAGAGGGCTCCCGGAGTACAAACTCTGGCATCCTTCTGACTTCTTTGTGTTGCAGGGTCCTGCCCGACTTTAGACTCCCAGTAGGAAGACTTCAACAATTGGCGTCGTCTGTGGGAAAGCGATCATAAAAAGACCATGGCCGACCGAAGTACTGATATCCCACAAAACACCTCGTCACCCCTCGAGGCAACAAACCGCACCGAAGTTCCGGCAGTCCCAGTAATACCTAGCTCATCAAACACCCAAACACCCCACGTACCCATTTCATTGCCTTCATGGCTGCCTCACTCGCCATTAGCATATTATCAAAACTTATTAGGATTAATCCCACCGCTGGCCGCGTCTACCCCATACCTAGGACAGGCAGCTGGCCCCAGCACCACGGCCCCAGTGACCATTATCACCATAAATACCCAACACGCACCCTTTGACGTCCCATTACCTCCTTTTGCTCAGTACAGTACACCCACACCACCTAGCCAGCCAGATTACCATGCGCAGTACCAAGCCCAATTTCAAGCCATCGCCAGTCAACTGGCCGCCATTCAACAATCTCAAGTCCAACTGGCACAACTCGTCAACTCCCAGACCAACAGCCAAAACACATAACCTATTGACCACCCAAACCAACAGACTGCAAACAATCCAAACTCTAACATGCAAGAGCGACATGTTACAACTGATCGACCAACCCGCCCGATTGCAGTAGAAAGCTCTTGCTTTACCCTAAACAAACGACAAACGACGCAAGGAGCTTTTCATCATACCAGTGGCCATCGCCCATTTAGATCAACTTCTGACCTCACTTAACAGGTAGCGGCCTTGAAGCAAGAAATCAAGAATCTTCGAGAGCCACGCAGAGACAACTGGGAATGGCTATCAGAGGAGCAGAATCCCCTCTTGCCTTGCATCCGCTAGGTGCAGGTCCCTCAGAAAGTTAAACTTTTTCCAGACATCTACGACGGTAAAACCGATCCAGCTGACCATCTGAATCACTTTCGCGCTTTCCACAACCTGCGCGATATACCAGACGCCATCTAGTGTCGCATTTTTCCCACGACTCTACGAGGGCCAGCATGAACCTGGTGGTACTCCCTGAACCCGGGATCTATTACCAATTTCGACCAACTGGGGAGACATTTTCTCGTCCACTTCAGTAGTTGCAGGACAGTCGCCAGAACGTCTTCCAGCTTAATGGCGATCAAGCAAAATAATGATGAGATGATCCGCGATTACCTCAAGCGTTTCAACGCGGCCGCCCTAGAGGTTCGGGATCTAAATGATGAATGGGCCATCCAAGCCTTCACAATTGGCATCCGGCATAAATACTTAAAATATGCCTTGATGGACACCCAGCCTACGAAGTTGTACCAGCTTTATGAAAAGGCACAAAAATATGCGAAAGCAGAGGAAATAGAAATCGCCAGCCGATGAACTGACACTTGGGATCGGGAGCAAAGAGTAGGTCGCGGACCAAGGTCGAATCGGTTTGCTGACCGTCCAAATAATCGACCCCAGAGAGAAATACCAGCCACCACCTCGCAATGAAGCCCCACCAGGAAACGAACATGGTCTGCTCCGCATGTAAAATATGAGTCCTACATGCCTTTAACAGCGCCCAGAACCCAAATCCTGAATGCCATAATGAGGGAAAAGCTCCTAGAGTGCTCGCCTCCGATAAAAAGTAATCGCGGTACACGTGACCCCACAAAGTGATGTAATTTTCACAATGACATCGGGCATACCACTGAAGACTGCTATAGCTTAAAAAATGCCATCGAATCGTTGGTAAGGAAGGGAGCAATTAGGCAGTTTGTGAAGAAAGAATTGCACGCCAAGGATCGCACTCGATCCCCAAACGAGTGCAGGGAGACTGCACCCAAGCGGCCTATTGCAGGCTTCCAGTAACTGTGGGCGACAGGGAACGCACTGTAAACACTTTGGTCGACTTTCTTGTTATCGAGCAGCCCTTCGCTTACAATGCCATTATCGGTCGACCATTGATGAAAAAGTTAAAAATGGTCAGCGCAGTCTACTGCCTGACGGTAAAATTTCCAATACCCACAGGGATTGGATATATGTGTTCCGACCAACGAACTGTAAGACAATGCCACCTGTTGTTAATTGAAATAGCCACACACCACCCAACCATAATTCTGGAAAGTAAGTCTGGACCCGTCGTTCATACTATTACGACGGCACAAGCAAAGGCAATCGACCTGGAACAACTGGATGCTAGAGACGGTTTCCATGATCAAAAACCCTAACCGGTCAAGGATACAAAAAAGATCCCTTTCCATGCCTCGGATCCTGAGTTGACTACCAGAATTGGCTCTACTCTTGACGCCGAGGACAAGAACTCCCTCACCAAATTCCTTCGAAGGAACGCTGATGTGTTCGCCTGGTCTGCAGCTGACATGCCTAGCATCGATCCGGCCGTTATCATGCACTCACTCCATGTTAACCCGCGAGCCCTGCCAGTCAAACAAAGGAAGCACAAATTTGTCCCTGAACGATTCCATGCAATTCGAGAAGCGATCGACAAACTTTTACACGCCAACTATGTTAGGGAGGTCCAATATCCAGACTAGCTCGCTAATGTCGTTATGGTTAAAAAGCCCTCAGGAAAGTGGCGAATGTGCGTGGACTTCACCGACTTGAATAAAGCCTGCCCCAAAGACAGCTACCCTTTTCCCAGCATTGATCGCCTAGTGGATACGTCAGCCGGACATAAATTCTTGAGTTTCATGAATGCCTTCTCCAGATACAACTAAATCAAAATGGACCCCTACGACCAAGAAAAAATGACGTTCATCACGAAAGACGGTGTCTTTTGCTACCAAGTCATGCCATTCGGCTTAAAGAATACGGGTGCCACATACCAACGCTTGGTCAACAAGCTTTTCAAAGGAAAAATCGAGAGTTCGATGGAAATCTATGTGGATGACATGCTCGTTAAAAGCCCCTCTCTACACCAGCACCTCAGTGATCTCTCGGGCACATTCAACATACTCCGTAAGTACCATATGAAACTTAACCCCTTAAAATGTGTGTTTGGTATATCCGCAGGGAAATTTTTGGGCTTCATGATCTCCTTCAGAGGCATTGAAGCTAATCCTAAAAAAATCAATGCAATCTTGCAAATAGGCCCGCCAAATCAACCAAGGAAGTATAACGTTTAACGGGGTGAGTTGCGGCGCTCAACCGTTTCATCTCTAAATTGGCAAAAAAATGTTTACCATTTTTTCGATTTCTGCGGAAGGTGACCCAATACCAATGGACTGATGAGTGCCAACAGTTGTTCGACTAGCTCAAAGACTACCCGAGCACTCCCCCTTTGCTCGCCAGTCTAAAATTAGGAGAACCCCTTTTTGTCTACCTTACTGCTTCAAACGAAACCGTCACTGCTGTCTTAGTCCAAGAAGAACGAGGACATCAGTTTCCTGTCACTATGTTAGCAGAGCGCTGCAGACAGCGAACTCTATTACAGCAAACCAGAAAAAATGGCTTTCGCACTTGTCATCATAGCACGGAAGCTAAGACAATACTTCCAAGCACACCCAATCACAATCCTCACTGACCAGCCCCTTAAAGACATCCTCACCAAGGTCGACTCTGCCGGACGACTTATACGTTGGAGCATCGAACTTAGCAAATTTAGGCTCAACTATTGTCCCCGCAAAACTATCAAAGCACAGGCACTCACCGATTTCATCGTTGAGTGTACCTTTTTTCAATCTCAAGACAACATCCTAGAACCAGTTCTGCAAGGTGATCATGTTAGCACTTCTACTGCACTACCCCCAAGCGCCAAACCCGGTGTATGGTAAATTTTTATTGATGGATCTTTCGGAACAACCAAAGGAGGCGCCGGAGTATTACTACTCGACCTCGAAGGACATGAATGGCACTACGGCCTCTCCTTACAGTTCGCCACCTCTAACAACGCAGCTAAGTATGAGTCTTTAATCGCCGGCTTGGATTAGCCAAAACTTTGGGTGCAAATCATATAGTCGCCCATACAGACTCTCAGCTCATCGCCAGCCAGGTTAATGGTCTATATGATGTAAAGGATGAGTTCCTCGCCAAATACCACAAAGTCGTCATCGCCCTTTCCCAGCAATTTACGTATATCACCATTAAACAGATACCCAGGGGGGACAACTCCATGGCTGACATTCTGTCCAAACTAGCTAGCACCCTCGACATCTCCACCAGGGGCAAAATCCTCCTCGAAAGCCTCTCGAAACCCAGTTACAATAGATCTGTCCATCACATTGCGACTGATCTCAAGGAAAACTGGATGACACCAATCATTTCCTTTCTCAAAGATAACCAAACCCCCATCGACTCGGTCCAGAAAAGATGATTGGAACAAAGAGCATCCAGGTACACACTTCTCGACAACTTATTATACAAGAAGTCCTTCACTCTCCCATTGCTCAGATGCCTTAACCCCTCCGAAGCATCTTACATTTTGAAAGAGATATGCATGAAGGCATTTACGGGAACCATATGGGTGGACGATCGCTAGCCCTCAAGGCCTTACGGTAGGATTTCTTCCGGCCCACCATGAAAAAAGATGCTGCTGCCCTTGTCAAAAAGTGCGACAAATGCCAACGATTCACCCCCATTCCCTGACAACCTGCCAAAGCACTTAGACAGATCTTCAGTCCTTGGCCATTCTGTGTCTGGGGCATCGATATATTGGGGCCATTCCCTCTGGCGAGCGCTCAACGAAAATTTTTACTGGTCGCCTGTAATTACTTCACTAAATGGTTTGAAGCAGAACCAGTCACCACTATCACAGCCCGGATTATGGAAAGTTTCATTTAGAGTTATATACTTTGTCGATTTGGCGTTTCCCATGTCATTATAGCAGACAATGGCAAGCAATTAACAGTTGACAAACTCCATGATTTTTGTTCCCGCTTCAACATCAATCTTGTCCACACCTCTGTCGCCCACCCCCAATCAAATGGACAAGTCAAGTCTATGAATAAAAACATCCTCCAACCCCTGAAGAAGAAACTGGATGATGCCAAGGGCACATGAGTAGATGAAACACCCGGCATACTTTGGGCTATCAGACAACTGTAACTCAGGCGACTGGAGCTACTCCTTTTAGCCTTGTTTATGAAATAGAGGCTGTCATACACGCAGAAATAGGGGTTCACAGTATCCGCACTGCATGCCCTGATCCAGAGCTCAATTTCGAACATCTTAAAGCCAACCTCGATCTACTCGAAGAAGCCAGAGAAGATGCCGCAATCCGCATGGCTGTCCGTGCACATCAAGTTAGCCGGTATTATAACCGATGGGTCTTTAATCACCAATTCCAAGTGGGCGACCTCGTTCTCCGAAACTGTGAAGCCAATCGATCAGTCGTAAAATGGAAAAAACTCTCCCCACACTGGGAAGGCCCTTATCAAGTCAGCCAAGTCTTAGGTTTTGGCGCTTACAGGCTAACCACGTTAGACGAACGCCCCATTTCTGGAACATGGAACGCCGCCCATCTGAAGAAATACTATTTGTAAGCGCATTTGCCAATAATATTTTTTGGTCGCCATCATACACTCTTGTCTTACATAGACACTTCGTGGATCCACCGTCTATTGCTATAATGCAATTGCCAAGGCACATACTTATTACGAATCGCCAAAGCGCAATTACCGCCAGGCATGATCTTTTGTTACTAAAACACCCAATCGCCAAGGCTCCATTCATACTACAATCGCCCCACGATCAAACTCTTTACTTAACACCAAAACACTCGCCAAGGCACAACTTAAAACAAATTGTTACAACATAATTCCCGTCAAGCATGATCTTTCACCAGCGTGTTTACTTTCAGAACAAATGCCACCTTATAACTCAAACCTCCAAACCCAACTACACACACCATACCTTATGCAAACCACAAAACAACTAAAACAAATTACACAACTTATACACACAATGAAAACAATTTTTATTCACATTCAGAATTCTTTACAAACTTTGTCATTACAATCCTACTCATTTCTAATCAACGAAATTGTCTAGGCACCAGCCTCATCACTAGAATCTCCCTATTCAGACTCCTCAGCCACCGAGGTAATCAAGGCTGCATCCTTCACATGCCTCGCATCCATTTCTTGCTGACTCGAGAATAAAACATTGAAGTCTGACGAAGGCGAATAAAGGTGCCCTAAGTCGATCGCCCGTAAGTCTAAGGGCCCATGCAGTAATTGGACCCCATACAGAGCACTCCGTCGATATGAATCCACAGCAGCAAAA
Source organism: Adansonia rubrostipa (assembly GCA_038381775.1). Taxonomy (NCBI): domain Eukaryota; kingdom Viridiplantae; phylum Streptophyta; class Magnoliopsida; order Malvales; family Malvaceae; genus Adansonia; species Adansonia rubrostipa. The sequence goes on from JBBYHM010000006.1 coordinate 13,036,380, forward strand.
AGTTTCTCAAAAATTTCTTCCTACTGTCTCTTCAACTCCCCCTCATGGCGAGCCTACAGATCGCCCAGCTGACCTTCCAACTCTGCCACTCTGGACTTCGCGAAAGCCAACTCAGCATCACGCTTCTCTAGCTTCTTCACCGATTCAGTAACCGTCGCTTCTGCCTTTTCCCCCTTTAGCAGCAACTCGGCTATCTTTGTCATGCGTCTCTCTTTAATCTCCTTCAGGGATGCCTCCAGTTTAGCATTTACCTTATTCTGCTTCCCAACCTGAGCGTCCAATTTGACTATCTTCGACGTTTGTAGGTTAAACTTTTCCTACCAATTTGCCATTTGGCACGTATAGGCCATCTGGCAGTGCAGTACCTCCACCAGTCTTACCATCGCAGCGTTCAGGTTTTGTACTAGACTCCTCATTGACAGTACCTCTCGGTCGCTGGTCGCTACTCCCTTCATGGACCACCTTAGAACGGCTTCAAAGTCTGGCACCCTATTGTTTCACAAAATGCCAAGGCCACTTACGTTGGGCCCCCCACGGCTCACTTATGGCCTCAGAGATATGGTATTCAGTTGGGAGGTCAACCCAGGTACTGGCTTGCCACTCGACCCAACTGTCTCTATCCTAGGCTGCGACACGGGGATTGCCGCAGCTACCAAACTCGTAATCGGCATGGCATCTTGGCGACCATCCGTCGTGGTAGTCGCAGCTGCACCCATCTCTTTCTCCGCTCGTTCGCCTACCTTTCTTTTCCTTCGTCTCTGACGCGCAGCCATCCTCTCTGTAGCAGCCTGCCTAGCCACCCTCTTTGCCAATACCGCTTGCACCGGATCCATTCCTGCATAACAGATAACACGTCAGGTCAGTATCATCATTCATCTCTTCATACTTACGAATACTTAAAACAAATACCCTCTTCCATCCCCTGACTCGATTGGCGGTCACCCCCATCTACACTACCCGCCCGCTCCTCTCCACTCGCCCTACTACCCTCCTCTTCATCGCCTGCCAACTCTGCAGTACCCCCCTTCCTTCCACATCTTCAATCCCTTCTTCCGGTATATGCTTCCCTACATAAGACAACAGGGCATATCAACACTTCAGTTCAACACATACATATGCCAAATTAACACTTGCATGAACTAATCCGTCTTATACCTCTTTGACGTCGCAACAAGCATCGCCGCCTTTGTCGACCAACAGGACGCACTAGCCCTTCTAGCTCGTCCTCCAAATCTCGCCCCAAGCACTCTCTTTGGATGTTCTGAAATGTCAGGTACATTCAGCTACTCACACATCCTCCTCTAAAGAAGAGCACCTGCTCCTTCTCCGCAGGCTTCAAGCCAATTCTTTCGTTACTCACTCTGGCCCTCCTTCCCCATCACACCGGGAACCCCATTTCATGCCCGCCTTCTTCGTTACCATGAAGAATTGGTCTCGACGCATATACGCATTCGATGGTAGGTCTACCACCATCCTACCCCCTCCCTCGACTGCAAATAATAGAAACAGGACTCCCCCTGTTTTAGGAAATAGAGCTCCTTCACCACTCCAACCGATGGTCGCCACCCTTTCTCCTTACACACCAAAAAATAAGTTAACAGGATCGCCCAATTGTTCAGCTTTAACTGGTTGGGCAACACGTTAAACACCTCTAGGACCTCACCAAAAAAAGGCTCCAGCGGCAGGTGGAAGCCAACTTTAAAAATGTGCAGGTAGAACGCCACACTATTTCCTTCGGCGAATGTCGCTCGCCTGTCTAGACCCGCCTCAGCAATCTGGTACCTCTCCAGATCGACCCCCTATCATACATCCACCGCCATAGTACCTCCATATTCACCTCCCCGACCTGCCTATCTACCGCCGACGTGTCCGCCTCAGCGTTCGCCTCCTGAGCTTCCTCTCCGGCGACTACACCCTGACCTTCCTCCTCGCCAACCACCTCCTCGACCTCTTCACCACTTGACCCTTCTTCCCCTTGGTCTCCTCTCTGTTCGACGACCACTCCTCTCATCTCCTCCCCCTTCTCCTCCAACACCACGCGACCAGACATCTGGCTCAAATGCCCTCCTATCGCCCTTACCTCGTTTCCCACTTCCTCCAATCTTCCCTTTCTCGCCACAGACTTCACCAACAGTCTCCCAACCCTTACCATAAACTCCAACCCCTACCTGCACCTACCAACAAAGACAACCACAGGAATTCACCCACACTTACCAGACAACGACTCTCCTTTCTTGCAGCGTTCCTCTTCGCACCTCCACCAGCACGACCACTACCAAACCACGCAAACCGTTACCAATGCTCGTACACAACGACTCACCCTCTCAACTATCACGACTTCCCCTTTTTCCTCGCATAAGTTTCTCACTCTTTACTCTGCTTTCTTTTCACAAAACGTGGACTCCCTCCTCAACCCCTTTCCCCATTATATACCCGAGTGCTCTTGCCTCTTCCCCTTCCCCCCGCCATGTGTCTTAACCCCATTCAGCACTCTAACTGCACCATTCCGACACGTCTTCCCCTCGTCGTTTCATATCCCCTAAAATGCGCCTATACAAATCCCCTGTCAGGACATGTGTTCTCCCCTCATTCCCTTCCCCTTTCCTACGCCTTTCCGTTACCCTGCCATTATTGCTATCATTACTGCCAATTGTACCTGCTGTACCTTCTCGCCTCCCACGCATTACACTCCACATGTCACGCGCCAACTCCCCATCACACACGTCCAAAATGTCAGGTCACTTTATGACCGCCTTTTTTAGACCTTCGGGGGGACTATTATTATACCCGCATATGGCGACCGCCAAAACAACCACGCCCATGGTTCTATGTGGACGACCTTATGCGATAACGAGAATGGCGATCGCCAAGTCATACCTGAAAACGATTTGACTTCGTCGACAGCAACATAAATGCGAAGTTGACATCTTGATTGGCGACCGACTGACTGAGCCGACCACTAGGCACCATAGCCCGACACTTAGCTTGACGATGGTCACATCATTACCAAATCACCTGACACAATGTCCCCAAACAAATCCTATAAAAGGGTAAGCACACTCACAGGTAAGGGATGAACTTCAAGAAAATACATACAAACATAATTACAAAAGCCCCCTTCTAACTTAAGCATCGGAGAGGGCTCCCAGAGTACAAACTCTGGCGTCCTTCTGACTTCTTTATGTTGCAGGGTCCTGTCCAACTTCGGACTCCCAGTAGGAAGACTTCAACAGTACCCTGTTATTATTGTTGCTCAGAGACTTAATCCTTTCATTTTCAATTAAAATTAAAAAATTTTTCCCATTGATGTAAAATTTGAAAAAAAAAAAGTTATATATCATCTTTTCTTGTGAGAGTTATTGAAATTATATTTTCCTTTTTGCCTTCAAAACTTTAGTAATAATTTGTTACTAAGTGAAGAAAAATATGCATTTTGTTATTTTCACTATTTAATTTATGCTTCATTTGTTTATGATTTGGAATATGTTTTGCTTGTGTTCTGATGTACTGCTAATGATATAAAATTTGAGAAAACTTTCTATAATTTTAATTTTCTTGTTGGTATTTTGCATGTAGTCATAGAATATCTTGATCCCGAAAGGAAGAGCAATTTTGTTGGAAAAATCCTTATAGCTGTAACCCTTACAACCTTATGCATTATCATGCTTAAGGGATCCCCATAGTTCAATATCCCAAGTCAGCTATCCTGCATTGTCTCTTTTCTTTGAATATCTCATAGATTTCCAATATCTTTTTATGCTTTCTTTGTTGCTTTTTTTAAACATCAAATACTCAAGGATTATATTCATATAAATATGATATACAAATGTATATACTTAGTAATGTTTTAAACTTACAGTTCAATACTTGATTTTATTTATTGCGAGATCAGTCATTCTACCTTTTAAAGTAACATTCAATTCTTTAATGCAATATGATTTTTCTTGGATAAAGCTTCTTTATGTGAAATTTATATTTTATTATGTAGAATGTATTACATATTGAAATATTTGCATTGTTTTCATCCCTTTCACGCAAAAGCTCAAATAGGGTTTTTTTAAATATATGTCGTAATTGATTAAATCAAGAAGGATATAAAACTATGGTAAAAATTATCGATAGGCATTGACATGATGTAGATTATACCTGTAATATGGAATAGTGGAGCTAAGATTTTTTAGTCCAAACCAAAATGATTTTCATATTTCAACAAGCGATTGTTGTTTTGAGTTTTTTTTTTTTCCTCTTTCAAATGGTTTCATTATTTACTTGCCATAAGTATTCCAACACATTGATGTTACTCTCGATAAGGTTATTCAACTTGATCGTACAGAATGTTTAGTTTAAAGTTATGAGCTAAACTTCTCAATTTAGCTCAATGTTTAGTTTAAAGTATTCCAACACAATAGCTCACTTTTGATAGAATCATTTATCTGCTTTATGAGAATTATTGCTTTGTATGTCGTGTACCTTTTTTGTTTTGTCTTCTAAATATTATTTTTATCAATACACCTCTTGGGAGTTTTACAATTTTTCCTATTATTAAAATTCATCATGAGATTTATACATAATAAAAACTAACTAAAATATACTTAATTTAAAATTTTTTTACTTATTTCATTGAAAAATAAAATGACTCGCGCAACATCACTCGGGTATGCAAGTAGTCTAGGAATTATAAATGAGTTCAATATAATATTTGATATATTTATACAATTTATGAATGCGATTGACTTAATTGCATGAGATATGCTTACCCTATAGTTTTATAAGAGATCCATACCTATAAGCAATTATACCATTATGTTATGTAACTTTCATTTTGGAGACATACATAAGAACACAATTCATTAGAGAACTTTTGACCAAATTGACAATCTCAAAAACTATTTGAAAAATTTCTCTTTTCTAATTTTTCTCGTCTTTATCCTTTGCGCTGCTCAACTGTGCTCCGTCATCTTATTTCCTACACCTCGTCTACCACAAACTGATGCTGCACTCAATACTCTAAAATTCAGCTTCAATCTTCTTTTCTGTCATCTCTCGACACATCTAATTTCATGTGTTTGCAACAATGCTTCCTCTCCTTACCCCCCCACCCAAAAAAAAAAAAAAAAAACACTCCACAGTTACTTAAAAGAGCCAAGGCTGCCTACCATTAAACCAAAATCTAACTAGAATGAAGTAATTGAGGACATTGTCTCTAAAGCATCGGGGTTCGATAAGTTTTCAATATCAAGTAGACCACTAGATAGCTTAAGTTATTGGAACAAGACCAACTTGATAAGCTTTGCAGTCTTATGTGTGGCTTAAGAAAAATGATAGCCTATTTACTTTAAGGAATCCAGCTCAAAGCATGTGGAAGTATTACATTCATTTATGCATTCTACACAAAGCTCTTAAAGCAATATTTTCAGAACTGAAACGCAAAAATGAAATAAAATCTAAGCAATGTATTCTTAAATTGCTCTATGACATCTCATATGATTGAGTTGAAAAAAAAAAAAAAAGCAAACAATCGAGACAGCTTTGATTAAGGAGGAATTTTTGCATTCAACGTCAAATATGTACTCACCACGAAGTTTTCATTGTTAAACAGTTTTTGTACCATATGCATCTTGGTTCTCTTTATTTCCTTCATCCGGTTCAGATTTTTGAAGAAAAAGATGCTTCTAAGGCAACACATTTCCTGATTGCCGCTTCATAGCACGTACATTAAGGCATGTGTAAAAGGACATTCCAGCAATGGCTATAAATGCACCAAAAATACTGATAGTGCCAGGATTTGAACCAAAAAGGTAATAGTTTCCAAGGAGGATCACACAAGTTTTGAATTGTCCAAGAACAACTGAGGAGATGGCGGATGTAGCCCTGACAAATATAAGAGAGAACATGAACCAAACAATAAAAGAAATTCAAAGAAAGAAAACTGCTGAGAATCTGAGTATAACTACTATGGGAAAATAATTCTCCATCCTTTTGACATTTGATCATCATTTCATTTTAGATGTCCAAAAATGTTACGCATGTTCAAATATCAGAATATATCAACTCATATCCTCTGTTTCAGCTATGTTTGGGTTGAGGGGATGAGAGGGAAAGTAAAGGAAAAGAGGGGAAACGGGGAAACACTTGTATTTGTTTCTTAAAAATTGACTTCCAAAAAATACTTTTTGTAAAATGTGAAGATTTTCCGGAAAAACAAAATTTTTTTGATGTTTGGAGGACAAAGAAAAATACTTTCTATTGTTTGATTATTTTTTGAAAATCTACTTTTTCTCAAATAGCAAATTTAATATAAATATATTAATATTAAATACTAAAAATAATACTATTCATTATTAAAATATTAATTATATGAATATTTGAAATATTATGTTTAATATTAAAATATTACTGCTATTTTTTTTTCAACTATTAATATTGACATAAATATTAAAATATAAATATACATGTTTCATAATATTCAAAATAGAATTACTAAAATTACAATATTAAAATATTTTTTATTACAATTTTACTATTTTTAATTATATTCTAAAATTAAAAAATAAATATTTTTTATTAATATAAATAATATTGGCACGAGCTAAGTTCAGTCTCAATCAAAGAAATCATGTCCAAATCTCGAATTCCTGATTCGAGTCAAACTAAGTTAATGGATTAGGTGAATAGCCCTATTCATCCAATTCTTTTCTGGAAATTGTATTCTCCTTTTGAAAAGGGGCAAAACAATTTTCAAATATATATATACATATATATATATATATATATATATATTTCAGTGACCAACCAATTTCTGCCAAAGAAACATCATAAAATGTAGAAATCATTTTCCTAAAGTCATTTTACTTTTATTTATGGATTCTTTTATACGGTTGATTTTGGTACACACACATGGCCAGCTATAACACTTTTTTTTTTCCCCTTTTCATCAATTTTCTTCTTTTCAAGAGGGAAGGGTGGAAGTGGAAAAACTACAATAAGACAAAGGCAACCCCATAAAACAAAAGAGATGAAATTAGGGCAAGTCTTAAACATGCAGGAGACCATATTGTGGCATGGATCCAATAGTTAATAAAATTGAAACCTAGCTTAATTGGCACTTACCCAAGTGTCAAAGCACTTGACCATTAAAGCAAGAAGCCAAGAAAAGCAGACATGAGAATTGCTGATGTATTTCTGAAGCTCCAATGGAACGCAAGCACACCAGGAGGATCCAATAAAGGAATCATAAAAACCATAAAAAACAAAGTGATTGGTGTTGTCGTCCACATTAACCTGTTCATCAAATTCACAACTTCAACCAGTGAGAAATATTAAAATTTTTCAGTAATATATATAATTAACATAAAGGGCAGAAATAATTTCTTGGATGCAAGTAAAGCAAAGAGAAATAATTTTGAACCTATGTTTGGATAAGAAAAAAATAGTACTTATTTATCCCCTTACCTCGAAAAGACTTTTCAAGTTTACTTTCTTTTCTGTCAACTAAGTGAAAAAGCAAATATTAATTATTAACTAAACATCCAAAAGTAAAAATTTCTCTTTTCACAGGCTACGTTTATTCTCGGCATCCTCTCAATCTAAATCTGTCAAATAAACTCAGAGGAACAGGAAACATACGCCAGTGCTGTCCAGTTCTGTTGTTGTTGCACATTGGACCAAAGGATTTTATTGACTGCACTAGGTATTATCCATGCCAATGCTACCCAAGCACCGAAGAGGCTGAATTGTAAATCAGTTACGGTAGCAACAGCAACCCCAACAGATACAACTGTTAATGCAATCACCTGAAAGATTTCGTAGGAGGAATTTAAAAAATAAAAATACAAATTGACAACACTTGAGTGATATTAACCACAGTAGTGATAACCCTATAAAATAGAGTTATTTAGTCTCATTTTGTGAATTAAATAGCTACATCATAGAGATTTTTATTTAGATTTTATTTATTTTTAGTAGTTTTTAAAATAGTTTTATTTACTTTCCTTATATTTAAATTACTTAGTTATTTATATGTTTTTCGTATTTATGTAGGCCAAAACCCAAAGGGGTTTCCAAAAGTGCAACAACTTAATCAAGAAGTAAAGTAGACTCAGTCAAGCAAAGTGGATTTAGTTTGACAGTATCCAAAAATAACCTGTTTGGATTTATTTTTTAAAGTTACAATAGTACTCAACATGTAGTTTCGATTATTTTATTATCGTTTCTTGATTTAATGATATTTGAATTGTTTGTTCAATCTAGTTCTTAATGCTTCTAATTGTTTAGCCAGCAATTAAATTGATTTGGTAACCCTTATGAACTAGAAAAAGGAAATTTTGTGTTTCGACCTAGATTAAATGACATATGTTTCATATTCATTTATTATGATGAATTGATCTTCATGTTAGATAAGAATATACAAGTATGTCATATGTAACCAAAGTAGATTCTAAGCTTAATAAGTTTCTTTTAATGCAATTTGCATAAGAATATAATAAATTGGTTAAAAAAGATATTTTTAGAAGACCATCGAAAGATACTTATAAATAAATTAGAACTTTAGGTTAACAACTCATTGTCATTAGTCAAATTAAGAAGATAAAACAGATTCAAATGAAGTGTTGAGGAAAATTTTAATCCTAGGCTTTTGTCATTGATTAAGTAAACCCTATTTATATATATATTTTTTGCTATTTAGTTAAATTTAGTTTAATTTTAATTTTATTTAGTGATCTTTTAATTAGTTGATTGGATAAGATTAAATTATTTTAATTTTAGTAATTAGCGAATTTAGTACAATTCCTTGTGAGAACGATACTTTACTCATTTACGATATTACTTGTTTATGATACGTGCACTTGCATAGAAATCCGACAAGTAGTCTGTTAAATTACTATGTTATAATTCTCCTACCATTTCTACATAAACATCAAACCAAAATTATATTCCATGTCACATGGGCATCAAAATTAAAGAACTTTGGGCAAAGCTAAAATCCCCTGCCATTCACAAATGGCACAAGGCAAGAGGTGTATGGGCAATATATATATATATGAGATATATTTCCTGCAATTTGTTTAATACATTTTATTTATTCTAAAAATGAAGGTACAACGGGAATATGTATGAAACCATTAAATGTCATTTTAGTTTCAAGGTTTAATCATATTGAAACAGGATGCTAGGACTCATGACCAATGAGACTACTTGTTATTATTTTGATTATTAACAAGAACTCCTCTGACTCCTTTTATAAGAACTTTAACCTTTTTTTTTCCATACAATAGAAAACCTTCCCCTCTTTTTCTTCCCCATCTAACTAGACCCAAAATTTGGCAGCAGAGTAACATAGCATCACCTTCTTACAACCCAGAGTATAAATGGGAAGAATTAATGGATATTTTTGTACAGGCTGAAATAACCAAGGTACAGTTTCAATAGATAAAGAAGATGATTAAACTCAGCTCAACTCAAGTAAGCCTTGATTCCAACATAGTTGGGGTCACCCACAAGAATCATTTATCTGCATTCTGCTTGACCCGGCTGATATCTTCTTAAAAATATAAAGAGAAATATTGGAGGATTTCTAGTCTAATAAGGTACACATCTTAAATACCTTTCACCTTGGTTAAGCCACTTATCTATGTGCCCAAAATAAATGCCTTGTCAAACAGGCTTCACCTTAAGGATTCTATGATTCTACTTTTCTGCTTGCTTCATCAGAATGCCAAAGCAAGAACTTAGGTCACTTTTGCTACACTCAGGCAAGTTGATTGGCACCTCAAGATTTACAATACTAGAATATGACAGCAATAAAATAAAAATTCAATATTTCATAAATTCAGTACTAAAAATTCAGTGCTTAATTTTTCAGCACTTAATTTTTTTAGTTTATCAAACAACAATTAATTAATATGAAAGCAGCAGGATTTTTATAAAAAACCTATTTATTAGGAGGTTAAAAAGTTTTAACTGTTAGTTTGTTTAGGAGAGGTGTGGGTTTTTCTGAAGGATATGAAGGATACTATTGCTAGCAAGAAATGGCACCATTTAAGGCTATCAAACTTCCCTATAACAAATAAGCATCAGCCATGTTCCCCAAGGCGAATTTCATGATTTCTTTTCTATTAGTTGAGACATGTATTGCAAGCCTACCTCATAGATACCATAATGCTACCTTATATTACTCATTTAAGTGAGTTTCTCTTGATGGGGGGAATTTTTTTCTTAATTCTCATTCCTACTGCATCACTAACAGCCCTATGAAATTTTGACTCGTCGTTCAAGTCTATGCTAAATATAACCCACCACATCCTTAACTTCTCATCATCAAGAGAAATCATTTTGCTACCCCCATGATTTTACTTGAGATCATAGATTATGACTTACATAGTTTCCTTGTACATCCCTTGAGCTTTGCTAAAGAGCTGCCTGATATGCTACAATATGTTCTCACTCATTCTGTCACGTGACTTACTATGTAGGACACTTGATCCCCTTAAAATGAAACAACCTTTCATGAAAAAATCAACAAATTTTAACATCAATAATAAGGAAAGCCTGAAGAAGAATCCGTTATTTGCATGCATGAACGATTTGCACTGAGGCACATGGGCAAATGGGTGCAAAGACAGATGTTTCATAAGACGAAAATCATGGTCTACAAATAAAAATCCAATTAAAAATGGAAAAGAAAGCAAGACACCAATATATTACTGATTCCTTATTAGTACGCAGCTCTATTAGGGTATCTCACGCACAGCTAGACAAAGATATAGATACATGCTCCTTTTCAACGTATCAAGTACCAAAGTTGTTTAGAAATAGAATGGAACAATTTGATCCCATCTAAATTTGGGATAAACATTTACTAAGACAGTGATGGGGACAGAATATTTCTTCATTTTGAAGAAAGCTAGAAATTAAAAAGAATCCTATGTTAATAACTTTCACATTTTCATTCTTTCTGTTAATTATAACTTAGACATTTACTATGACGTCAAAACACACCACTTACATGAGCACAGATTTGAGAAACGCAAAATTACCTTTGAGAAAGCAATTTTCTTCTTGTACCATATAAATTCTGCCAGGACAATCAATGGCGTAATAGCAATCTTAGCCATCTGATAAAATCCTACACTGAGGAAAAACAAATAAATTAATGAATGAACTCAAGAGTGTCACCCAGGAAACTGAAATTAGTTATTAACTTTTTATCTCACCTATTGTACTTCAAGCTGACATTGGCCAGGCCAGTAGACACAGAGTTAACAAAGCCGAAAGTTAACAAAGATGAAAGGGCCAACTCTGAGGAAGGAGATGCAGGGAGAATAGAAAAGAAATTCAAAATCGCCATTAATGCCCAGCTGACTGCATAGTGAATAACAGTCAGAAATACTGGGAACTGGAATCCAACATTTTTAAGAACCTGAATGAGCAAACGAGTGTGGAGCATTTAAATGTTAGAATGCTGCAACGTCGAAAACAGATAATGCAGCAAAAGGATTATGTTACACGCATGAAATAAAGCATACAGACCCATTTGTTCATGAAAATGATGCCAACAGCAACCACTAAGTTGAATGAAAGAGCAGCAACGGGGCCACAAATTCGTTGTTGTTCATGCTTTGTTCTTTGGGATGAATGCAACTTTCCAAACAAAGAAGCTTGATTGTTCTCCAGACCTCTACCTTCTGCCACCAATGAAAAGGAAATAAAGTGGAATGTTCGAAGATTTAAGATTGCTTACATAATTTATAGGATTTACAAATGTTAAAGAAGGTTATTGCCTCCATTACCAAAATGTAACAAGGGTGGTGACTGGGGATATGAGGTGCAATGAACAGATAAGATTCCTTCATGGTTCGAATAGATTATGCTTATAAATAGAGTTCTAAACACCCAAAGGAACTTTTGACAAAAACAGAAAGTTTTGTTTTACCTATTTTAAGTTGGGATAATTAAATATGCTTACGCTACAAATAAAGGTTAAAAGTAGACCTTAGCAATACATGTATGCATGTTCTGTCTCGTGTTTTCTTTTCCATGTCAACCGTGTAAACATACACACAAAAAAAATTAAATGTGTCAAAACCCTAAACACGAATATGATACATGTATTAAACGTGTCGTGTTAATTGAGTTAATTGTGTGCCGTGTTTTCGTATCATTTCTAAAATGGTCAGGTCTAGCTTAAAGCTATTCAATGCACTAGACTGGAAAATCTTATTCAAACATTAAGTGGATCAGCCAACCCAAAATTGAAAGAGATCTATCGCCAGCATTGTGGATGTAAAATAAGGATCAAATTTAGGTTACTCTCTAAATTCCAAGGCTTGAACCTCCTAGAAAGAAAAAGCAGTTAGCGTTAGAGTGATTCATGTGTTTTTCATTAGCATTGACGACTCAAACACAGGCGTACAAAGATATTTTTTCATATGGAGACCCATAGGTCTGAACTAAATAATGAAAGCTACCATTTCCGACCTCTCTAAAACGGCTAAATTCTCAACTTCCATCCCCAAAATTAGAACCTGAAACTTGCAACTTGGAATCTCAAGTTCCCAACATTAGTGTGTTCCCTTGAAGACACTCTCATACAAAGTTCGGTCCAATAAAAATTACACCATCTCATCCACAATTAAAAAATAAATATATAAATACTAACAGACACAGTCTGGTTGATGGAAATGCTAATAAAAACAGAAGCAACTAAAATTGGCAAATTAATAACATAACAGGAAGCAAATTTCTAAGAAAAAAGGAAACATGCAAGTGAAAACAAAAGCAAATTAATACCTGGTTCGGCAAAATCAATAGGTTTTTGCTTCCTCACATCTTTACTAAAGAAAAGATCCAAAATCTGACGAATCCGCTGCATTTTTCGCCCTCAAGTTCCGGTCTTTTACAAGGAGGAGACGCAGAGGTCATTGCCATTGCACCTGGTTTTTGAATTCAAAAACAAGGAAAGGTTAGGAAACTCTATGTTGACCAGCCGGCCGAGCTCTTTGTTTTTCTTAATTTTTTAACCCTTTCTTTTTCTCTGTTTTAAAATGGATTGTTCTGCAAGAAGCCAAGCATTTTCGGAAAACTGGAAGGCTCCAAATTGGACCATTTTCCAGTGACCCAAATTTTATATTTCTCCTAACACCAAACCAAACCAAATTAAATTTATATTTATATTTATATCTATTTCGATATATATATATATATATATATGAAACTCTCTAAAAATAAAATAAGTGCTCGAAATTGAATTGAATTGCTTTTTAAGTATTTTAAATTAAATTAATTTAGAGAATATTCATGAATTTTTATATGTCCCAATTAGTCTCTCATTTATTATATTCTTTATCGTTATTATATTATACATGTATTCAACGTGCACGTTATATCTCAAAAACCATTTCTTTTTGTTTTGTTTTTTTCTTTTTTCTCCTATATATCATTTGGTTCCAGATTTCTTCACAGTATTCTTCCCTTCTATCCCATGTTTTATAGTTACCCTTATTTATTAATGGTATTCACCCCATTCCCTTCTGATTTTCCAATTATTTACTTTGTTTGCTTCAAGTGAGTCTACTTTTTTTTACTTTAAAAAGTAAATTTCTCCTTCTTTTTTTTTTCATAATTTAACGCTTTGATAAAAAAATTTTAATCCATATATATTATTTTTTGAATTTTAGTTTAATTTTTTGATTAATTTTATTTTACCATTATTTTTCTTATTTAATGGAGATTTTCCGTTTTTAATGTTTTGAGTCTGAGTGTATAACTTTAATCTTTGTTGTTACATATTCTAATTTCTTGATTGTTAAGATTTTTTTTTCTATAATTTGTATATAATAATAAGAAATCCTTCTCCTTATTGCCTTATAAATATTTTTGTTTTTGGATGCATTTTATTAAGCAAAACAAATTTAAAAAAAAAAAGAGTTCGAAAAAATTTTCATTTGTCTGTCAATTTGGATAAATAAACGTCAAGTCAATAGCTTTCAAATCAGAGTAATTAAGGCAAAATAGGTGTGATGTATTTATTTTTACCATCTTACAAAGCATTTCAGCCCCAAATATAAACATTTTTGTTTGTTGCCACTATTTCATCTCTCCCCCAACAATATTCTTCCCCTTAATTTTCAAACCTTAAAGCTCCAAATTCCTACAAATTTGCATAATTGCAATTGTTTTTCTTATTTTCCATGATATCCTAATAAATTTGTGTAATTACATTTACTGGCTTCTTTTCCATTTAAATTCATGACAATTATGGGCTGATTAATTCCTATAATTTAGCTTAGAATTAAACTTAGCGTTTTGGATATTTAATTCCTATATTTTTGCCTTTAAATTAAACCTAATGTTTGACATTTTTTTTTAATTTTTCATATTATTTATACGCATTAATTCTTCATTTATTTTCATTTTTGTTCCTTTTTTTTTTCGCTTTCATTATAAATACTCTGTTGATGCATATAGATTTTTGGATTATCAAAATCCATCTCACTTAATATGTGGTCTGCTCTCTTAACAATGAGTAATATTTTGCAGAGTTTTTCATGGTTTTGGATTTGGATTACAACGTTCAAGAAGGTTATAATGTACTATTTTTAGCTCCTAATGTGAGTAAATAGGGGGCAATTTAAGTATTTTATTAGAGAAATTTTAATGAAATTGTTTTAGAGAATTATATTGAAGTAAATTTTAATTTTCTAATTATGTTATTTTTAGCTCCTAATGTGAGTAAATAGGGGGCAATTTAAGTATTTTATTGGAGAAATTTTAATGAAATTGTTTTAGAGAATTATGTTGAAGTAAAATTTAATTTTCTGATTATGTTATTTTTATTGAATTTTGCTTTTATCAATGGCTATACAACCAAGATAATATTGAGGTTTTTGTTTAAAAAAAAAAAAAACTTTTTCTATTTGACTTTAGGGTATAAACCTGCAAAGCAGAATAAGGTTTAGGTTAGACACGTTTTTCTATAAATTGGTGATTTTTTAGTTGATGACGTTTTATCTAAAAACTTTTAAATTATCGTAACATTCATAAATTATGCATGTAGGATGTAGTAAATAATTTTTCAAAAAAATTTTTCCAGAATCTTGTCACCTTACCTATAATTTTCTTGAATATTTACAGTACAGTAATTTATTAGATAATGTAGTTTATAAATATAATATCTATATATATTGATATAATCACCAATAATCACCAAATATCCTATTAGCTTGGATAAGTAAATCAGCTCACCTGCTCATGGATATGTTTATTGAACAATTTAACAAAAACATTTAAAAAATAAGTAGCGAGGTGATATATGGTCAAAGACTTCGTATGTAAAAGAAGAGGAGAAATTGGGAAAAAAATGTTTAATTACATATCAATGAATGGTCACTTTTTAAAAATTGAAGATCCATTAAAGATTACCTTTTAGATTCCATATGATCATATGTACATGTCAATATATAAAATTTGTAATTTTTGCTTGAAATGATTTTATCTTCCATTTACTTACTATTATAAAAC
>JBBYHM010000006.1:13081565-13113351 GCA_038381775.1 Adansonia rubrostipa
ATGGATGAAATTCCATATGGATGAAATTCCATATGCTTCAGTAGTTAGATCTATCATGTATGCCATGCTCTGTACTAGATTGGATGTATCATACGCTTTGAGTATCATGAGCAGATACCAAAGTAATCCTTGCAAAGGTCACTGGATTGATGTGAAGAAATCCAAAAATACTTACAAAGGACTAAGGATATCTTTCTAGTTTATAGAGGGGCTAATCTCCAAGTTAAGGGATATACTAATGCCAACTTCTAATAAGAATGGGATGACTACAAATTGCAAAGTAGGTTTACCCTTAATGGTGTTACGATTAGTTAGAAAAGTTCCAAACAGGCTACAACTATAAACTCAACAACTGAAGTCGAATATATCTCTACATAAGATGCCATAAAAGAGGCAATTTGGATAAAGAAGTTTATTTCAAAACTCGGTGCAATTTTGAGCATTATTGATCCAGTCCCACTTTACTATAAAAACCATTGAGCCATATAAAGAACCATGGTCTTATCATAAATTCAAACATATATTACCGTGGTATCACCTCATTAGAGATATTATAGAGAGATATGACATTAGTATAGAATAAGTACCCACTGAGGAGACCTTAGCTATTCATATCACTTAACTTCAATCCCAATAGAAACATGATCAACATAT
Organism: Adansonia rubrostipa; assembly: GCA_038381775.1. NCBI lineage: Eukaryota > Viridiplantae > Streptophyta > Magnoliopsida > Malvales > Malvaceae > Adansonia > Adansonia rubrostipa. The sequence continues at coordinate 13,082,220 of JBBYHM010000006.1, forward strand.
AAGGGCATGTAACTTAAACATCTGGGTGATTAGCTTTAGCACTGTGGTAGATTGTTAATGCAAGCCTGCAAGCTAATTATAATGGCTTGAAAGGTAGCCTTTAGTGATTTCATGTATTTAAACATTATATTTTATTAATGCTATTTAGGTATTTCCTTATCCATAAGATTTTTCTTGAATAATTGTTATTAGTATCTTATCTAGATAAAGCCCATGAAACACATTGGCCTTGTAAGAGAATCGTAAAGAGTTACAATTATAAGATCCCTGTACATCAAAGCTGCATTTCTAAAACTACTCCTAGCCATTGTATTGTCAAGACAAGGCATCGACAATGCACAAAGACTGGCATATGTAAGCCTCTATTCATAGGATGCATGCAATTGATCTCATAAGTTGAAGTATAAAGATACTTAGGGACATCATATAGATGCTTGTTATGGTTGTCGATGTTCCATGTGCCCGGCCTTTATGAACTTTGGACGATCCAAAGGGCCAAAGCATGCTCGACTTAAAAATATAATGATGTTTGACATGAAAAAGTAAAAGACCGTCAGACGAATCGCTCATCCGACTAATCTTGGATGGCCACCATGAAGTGGTCATAAACTTGGAGTCACCAAGGCATGAACGGATGCCTATTGAAAATAATACCAGAGATTCATTATTTTGGGTCCAAGAGTTGGTTACATGTGGGGAAGGATTAGCACCCCCACAACGCCCAAAAATAAGTACCATCTAACTATATAACTTAAATCTCGGTTTCTTCAGTTCCATTTTTGTCATTATTTAAATATAATTCCCTTTAATGCATGAAATTTTGGTACAGATACGAGTCTGGGTTTTAATGAAAATTTTATCACCTATGTGTCTCGGAGAGGTAAGAAACATAGGGTTTTTTTAATGAAAATAATCTTCGAATGGGTTTTGAAAAAAACAAATATTTCATGTCTGGCAATGGAGAGATACCGATATGAGATATCATTTTGTGATTTTGAAAATAATTTTTAGAGCTCGAGTTCTCTATAAGAGGGAATGTATTAGTAAGATAGGAAAGAAAACAATAAATGAATCCACACAAAAATAAACACATAAGATAAAAAAAAGGGTGATCAAAATATATCTCGTAGTTGTCTCCAATTATTGATGAATAGTCGAGACAACAAGGTTGAGACTTAGTCAAATTCAGTGGAAATTTGAGGAAAAAAATTTTGATGACTCAGGGATGTCCTGAAAAAAAGTTTGAATTTTAGAAGGAATGTGGAAAGCAGGGTTAAAGTATCCTCTTAGAAAAATGGGGTTGGAGTATCCCTAAAAGTGAAATTTTGATGTCATATTAAGGAAAAAACAGGGTTGGAGTATCCCTTCAGAGTAGTGGCATTAGAGTGTCCCCAAAAATGGAGGTTTGATATTGGATTTGAGTTAAAAGCAGGGTTGGAGTATCCCCCCGGAATACTAGGGTTAGAATATCCCCGAAAATAAAAATCTTCGATGTTAAAAGGAATGGGTCATATTTTTGAAAATAATAGAATCTTTAAAAATCGAGAGCCAAAGTTTTGGCTAAAATGTTTATCTTTTTTTTAGCCTTAGTCCGAGTCTAAAGGGCTTAGGCCATGGGAATGAGCCGAGTAGATCATGAGGCATTTGAACGCCTCAATAAAAGCATTTCAAAAATTAGGCTAGAGACAGAGGATAGCATTGCGTCGTTTCTTCTTCTGAATTTATTTTAAGCTCATCCGGAGGTCCCCAAGGGTAAACAAGGTACCATTGGAAAAATAACTCGATAATGATTAATATAAAAATATTCCAAAATTCCTAGAAAATCACTTTCTAGGTAGAATTAATTTTTGAACTTCAACTTGTCTCGACACTAGCAGCATGTACAAGGTAAAGGTATGATGGAGTTTGAAAAATCATATCGGATTCATCCAGAATCATTAAAATGCAAATAATACCTTTTCAGAAATGAAATTTCATGAAATTTATGGGAAAAATATTCAAAGGATTTAAAAATGTTGTTTGTTGGGCCGAAACAACCTGAATAGTAAACTACTTACTAGATTTAGGGGTTCCAGACAGCAAAGATTCAAAAAATCATAGCTATTTCATCCAATATGATCTAAAGGTAAATAAGATATCGTTCGAAAGGTAATTTGAAACCTTCAAAGGAAAAATTCCAATACATTTTAGATAAATCATTTTTTATTTTTAAATAATTTTTCAAAACCAGACTACTGTGCTACAAGAACAAAATAAGGGAGATGTTTGGTATTTTTGGTTTTTCATTGGGTTGAGCTCGGGCCATGGACGTTCGAACATCCATAACTGAGATGAGGGGTTGACATGGGCATCATGAGTTCATTCCACAGTCCCAAAGTAGTTTGGGATGATGGAACAACCTGTTGACCATGCCATTATGAGGGTGTTTGGCTAAGGACAAAGGATTCATATTTTTCAACTAAAAAACTTCATTTCATTTTTTGAAAACCAGTATTCTTATACTAATTCTTCCATGAATCCAGAACTGAATACTTGCTTTGCCTTCAAGGTTGGAAAGCCAACTTCATAAAAATCTTAAGCTCTTGTTATTCTCCATGCATGGGAGATAGCATGTGCTTAACTTGGGGAGGGTATTCTTTGAAATTAGGTTTTCTAGCATTCAAACAAACATCTCAACACAAACATAGTACCACAAACATGATGTAGAAAATGGAGAACATGTATGCACAAAAAAGAATGCATGGAGATGATAGATAGATACATGACCATACTTAGGATGAACATACTGAAAAAACCATTCTTATTTCATGGAACCTATTAAGCTGCTAGGAAATGTATGGGCATACTTATGACATGTTAAAATGCATGCTTTGCATGAGATGCATATGTGAATGTGGAAGGAACGTGGCAGGGTCACATGGATAGAGGCTGTTATGGTGATGAAAATGTAAAAGGATAGCATGTAGACACCAAGAAAAACATCAAGATCCTAAACTACCACAACCAAAGCCACAAAAATGCATGGGAGTCCTAGGGTGGCCATGAAAGCATAAAAAGGGTTTACTAAGATGATGTTAATGACAAAATAGAAAACATAAAGTTCAAGGTAGAGGGGATATAGTAAAAAGCTTAAACTTCCCTTTTTTCAGAGCAGTGGTTATAGCTTAGTTTCTTCCTTCTCTTTGCTATTATTTAGCAATAAAAGGATAAAAAAAGTAGCCTTTTGGTGGTATGGTTGATGGTGAGGCTTTTTAAGGATCAAAATGTGGAAACTTGGGTTCTTAAAAGTTTTCCAGTGGTATTTTGGGGTAGCCATAGGAATAAAGTATGGGAGTCAATGAAATAATGTTTTTGGAAGTGTTTTTAGGGCTGAGAATGGCTGGAGGATTTATGGGGATGGGTGAAGAGTTTTCTGGGATTGATAGAGAGTTTTTTTTTTATAGCTGGGAGCCTCTTTTTTTTTTTTTGAGGTAGCTTTCTCCTAGATCACTTGTTCTTTTGGTTCAGCCCCCTTTTTTAGAAGACAATGCAAAGGGCCTCATTAATTTTTCTTCTGCAGCAGGGCATATCTTCAGCTGTCACGCTCAGTTGACTTCCTTCTTATTGGTTCTACCATCCTGATCAAGGGGCCAGAAAGGTTGTGAAAGCCTGCAAGCTAGAGATATGCCTGCCACCATCTTACACCTATATATTTTATGAAAGTAACCTTTCTCACTAATTGTTTGGACTCCAAAATTTTGTTAGAATCCATTAATAAACCCATAGCTAAGGTTTGCAATGTTATATGATAGTTCTTTGGTGCAAAAACATATTTAAATTAGATTTTAAATGAGTAATGCAAAAGCTGAAAGATGGCTCAAAGTAGCCAAAATGGCCAGCATGTATCGATACATATCACTCCGTATCAATACTCAAGGCAAATTTTATGCATGAGTACCGATATAGGGATACTTGTATCGATACTAAGAGCATAAATTATTTCCAGTCTTAAGAATTTGACACCTATATCGATACTTCATGCACTTGTATCAATACTCATGCTTGTGTATCGATACATTTCATCAAAAATCACAATTTTAGCTACTGCTAAGACTTGTATGGATACAATCATGCTAGGTATCGATACTACACCTTAGGTATCGATACCAAACCCTCATGTATCGATACTACACATGGAAATTCAAAATTTTGTTAACATGAAAGCCCCGTGATAGTGTTTATTTTGTCCCCCTAGCTTTATTTCTATGTTTTTTTATTTTGTCAAATTTTACCTAACTTCTAAGATACCAAAAACTGATCCAGACAAAATGAGGTGTCTACACTGGTGACAAGTTCAGTCAGCATGACCCGCTATAAGAGTTCCATTTGTTACTTCACTCAGGTGTCTATGGAAATACTTTTATATGTCAATAGTGTAAGCAATCTTTAGACTTGTGACATCAGGTCATCTTGTATGTGAATTATCGTACTTAGAAATCATCATGATGGATAGATGTCAAAATAAGAGTGGTTTTGGGTATGATATGAAGCATACTAAAGGTGAATGAGTGGACCAAAGATGATTTATCACCCTAAGTGATATGAAGAGAAATACCCTACATCTATTTAGCTATGTTAACTCAAAATCCTTAGCTAAGGCAACACTAATTATGGAGTTAACACATAAGGGTTGGATACTAATATGGAATAGGCTTAATGTAGATGTATTTATTACACTGAGATATTGAAAACTAAAGAGCTTTTCAAAATCGTATTGACACTCCCTGCATGTTAGGTGGCCATGATGCAGTGGTAGATGCCAATCTTGGTTAATAAATATAAAATATTCTTTATGGGACTATTTTGTATTTATTACTAATATGATAGGGGCCTAGTGGGTTACACATATATGGGTGATTAGTGGATATAAAAATAAGACTAGGTTTAAATACCTAATACAAGTAAAAATTACTTAAGCCTAATTTCTACTAGTCCAAGTAGGCCAAGGTTTAACTATTTAACCAAAAATTGCAAATAAGTTACCCTAGTTATTTATGCCTTGTTTTGCCATCCCCTACTTAAGCTTTTCGAGTTTGCACCATTTTTCTCTCCTTGTATAGGTGATTTGCAATTAAACTCTCCTTCCTCTGGCTTTTTGCATTCTCACTATATACCCTAAGTGTTTTCTTGATTTATTTTGATTGAAAATCTAAAAAAAGATTAAACTAAAGGAAATTTTAGAAATCTAAGCTACTAGCACGATTCTCGATAAACAAAATCTGAACCTTCCTGAAGGTTTGCCAGATCTCATGTGTGGATAACCATTGGAGGCTGGATGTTTATATAGCTTTACTTTATGACAATTGGGCTTGGTGGACATATTCTTAGGTCATGGAATTGCTAAAAGACCTAAAGACTAAGGTATGTTTGAATCTTGAATAGTTCTTTAGGATTCTTGGTTTTAAAGATTGATAAAAATCATGCAAGATAATCTAATTTAGTGAGTCTCAGATTTATCTTTATAATTATTTTTGTTACGATCTTTATGAATTATTTTGTAAATTTTTGTAATCTGAATACTTGCTATCACGAGACTTCTTTAAATAATGTGACAAATATGAAATGAACATATCAAGTGGAAAGGTATTTGGTTTGGAAAGAGAATTAAGTCATCAGGGCAATCGGTTGCCCAACTTTTCACATGGCTATTACAAAGTAATAAGTAAATTAAGAGTTGCCACTAATAATTTTCGGTTAAGTGTCTTTTGAGGATTTTGAAACCTAAAAAATAGATTCCAAAGTTTACTTATAAACTAAAGAAAAATTAGGGTTTGTGAGTAAGTTATAAGTAGGAAATATGAGCATTCCCATAATGCTCATATAATTCAATACCCAATAATCACATGTTATACTAGATCTCGACTCTAATTGATTTTAATTTTCAATATTCAAGAATAATTACTATGTTCTAAAATTATATATTTACTTATTATTTTTGACATAATTTTTGAATAAATAAGTTTTTCTTTTAGAGAGAAGGTAAAAGTCTTTGCATCCTACAAGTAAACCCAATGGAACATTATTTTTTACTATCTTTAAAAAATCGATTAAATTATTTGAAAAAGGTATTATGTTATTAATATAATTGAAGGACCGCTTTTATAAGCTTGGAAGAAATATATGGATTGTCATAATGCGTTGAACGCTGTAGACACCTAATTTTGTTCAGGCCCCTTTCAAATGACCTGTGCTCAATCAAAGACTTCAGATGAAATGCACCCATCTCTCTTCGCTGACCAAGTTCTAACATCCTGGACTTGATTAGAAGGGCAAAAAATTTAAAAAAAATAATAATAAATAAATAATATAATAAAAAGGGATTATAGGATGCCATGTCCCTGAGGGGACTAAGCCAAGGAAAAAGGAAGGTTTGAAATATCTAGGACCAAATTAATCAATTGGAAACCTTTAGAGGGTAAGAAAAATTTCATTTTCATGAAATTCATAAAAATTTATTGGTACATTTCATTAATGTATTGATACATCAAGTTTTAATCACTCCAAGCTTGAAAATTGTAATTATTTTGATACAAAGCATATTGTTCAATACAATGCCTTATTTTTTGGGGTTTTTGGTGCTGGAAAGCAATTGTATTGATACACACACTAAATGTATCAATACTGTATGGCATTTCTTACCATGGACATTATTTTTCACCTAAGGTTTCTTATATTTGAACTTACTAATGGTCTTGGATTACTTCGTAACAATGCAAGAGGTCTTTCATCACTGTTTCTACATTAAAACATAAGCATAAGAACCATGCACATAGCCTAAGCCATTAAAGTTTGAATAAGTTTAGAATAAATAAGATTAATGCTTTAAACATACTTGGGAACCAAATAGCATCTAGTTTGATTATTTTTGTCTATTTTAAGTTTGGTTCAGTTGAAATTCAATGGGTGCTATTTTGGGTTGGAGTTTAAAAGCTCTTTCTTGCATAAAACTTATAATGGCCATTTTGAGTGGGGGTTTCTTTTTGAAGTCATGCACCAACAATGCTACATTTAGGAGGACTTCAGCCCTTGATCAAATCATCTAATGTTTAAAAGGCTTGTTTGCAATCAAGCTTGGGTAAGTTGTCAAGATTACAATAAAAGTGCATAGGGATACCAAGCAATTAGCCACATGAGGTTTTAAATCTTGGGCATGCAAAACTGGGGTAGCTGGTTCTTAATTAAGAAAAACTAGAAAAGAAAAAGAAGAAAGAAATAGAGAGAAAAGAAGGAAAAAATAAGTTTCTTTAAATCTGATCCAAGGTGGTTTCTCTATTTTTTTCTACTTTGATTTTGATCATTTCTATCTTCATCTTATGTGAGTTCAATGATCGTAAGCCATGTTTAGATAATAATTTGAGTTAAAGGTGTAAAAACCATGATTATGACCAAATCTTAAGCTATGATCTTTAAATGTTTTCTTTTGGTTTTCTTTGCTAATTTCTATTTAAGGTTTAATAAAAACCATCTTTCCATCAAGAAAACTTATTTTTTAAATGATTTATGTTAAGTTGTTTTAGTTTTTATGTGGTCTTCATCAAGTTTTTCTTTCATGTTTCAACTTTATTTTACTTGCTGTGTTATTCATATTCCATGTTATGTATGATTCATGCACTCTATGACATTTTCACCCATTACAAACATTATTCATAGGTCCACACATTTTCCATGAATGTATTGTGATTAAGGCAACATTATAATGTAGTAAATCTATGTATGTTTATATTAATATGGTGTTTTGAAAGTAAATATCATGTATATACCATGATTATATGTTTATTCGTGAAAAAATGTTATGGATGCATTTAGGTAAGTTAAAAATTTTTAAGGACAATTTTGAAATTTTCCCATAATGATTCCATGCAAATTAGGGACCATTTTGTAACTTCCATGCATTTTTATATCATTTTAGTCATTTTCCATGGCTAAGGGATTTTTATGTCATTTTAGTCATTCTAGTCATATTCCATGACTTAAAGGATTTTTATGTAATTTCATTTAATTTCATATATGCTGGGTCATTTGCTTCATTTTCCATGATCTAGGGATTTTCATATAGTTTCATACCTATTGGGGTCATTTTCCATGATCTAAGGACATTTATGCAATGTCATGCATGTTGGGGTCATTTTGGTCATTTTTCATGATATGAGGATTTTGTGCAATTTCATACATTTTAGAAATATTTAAGTCATTTTCCATTACCTAGGAATTATTATGCAAAATTTCATGCATTTAAATCATTTTTTATGATTTAAGATCATTCAATAATGTTCATGCATGTTAAGTCCGTTTTGATTATTTTTCATTATCAAAGAATCATCTCGCAATTTCATTTATGTTATTTGGAATCATTTTCATGATATTATGCCACAAATTTAATATATTTATAGGTTGATTATAATATACATATTTTTCAAAAATTTGAAGCAATATCCCTAAGTTAAAATAGTTCATATGTATGCTTCCAGTATATGGTTAAACAAAGAAATACCATCTTTAAATAAGAAAATTGAAATTTGTTGACTTTCTAGAGAAATAAAAACTTTCATAATCCTCCAAGTTTTTAAAAAGAGTGCAAAAAAGATTTTGATTTTTAAAATCGATTAAAACCTAATTTGCTTTTAATTGAAATAATAACATTAATTTTTAATAATTTAAATGAAAGAATGATAATTAAATATTAAAAATTAATTAATTGAGATTAAGGGTAACATGTAATTAATAAGTATCATTTTACAGGTGTCAAAGAAAAGACATGCACGTAATCGACTATTGAACCCTTTTCATATGCATATCTGGTTATTACGAGTTTCTTTTAAGAGTTTTGTGACCCTCAAAAGATAAACTCCAGTAGGTGACCAATTCACTTATCCAAAACAGATTAGTGGTGACTTCAAGTCTTTTGGTCATTTCATAGTGACAATTAAGGATAAGTTGGATGAGTCATTTGATCCAAACATTAAATCGCATTCCAAAATGAGAAAAGAGAGTAAAAATTTTATCGGTTTCAAATTTGGCATGTCAGATTCACATTCGACACATTAAGATAAATCCAACAAGTTAGACTTGGATAGATGAATTTCTTTTGTTGTCTTTAGGATAAGACTTAATTGTCAGATTGAATCGTTCATTGACTTCTTCCTAAATGGCCATTACGAAGTGGCTAATTAACTTGGAGTTGCCACCAATCTATTTAGGCTAGCTAAGATTGATCACTTAGTGGAGTTTGTTTTTTGAGGGTATGAAACCCTTGAAAACAAACTTTGAAGTCCACTTAGAAACCAAAGATTCACGTAAAAAGGGTTAGAGAGTCGATTATGCAAATGGATGTACGAATACCTCCACAACACCCATAAATTGGTACCTCTTAATTATTTATTATCTTAAATTTTGATTAAAATTGATTTTAATTTTTTGAATTAAATTATAATTCCACTATTTTGAGATTATTTAAAATTAATTTTATCATTCTAATTAAAAAGAAATTGGGTTTTATCAATTTTGAAAATCAAAATAATTTTCGTACCCCTCCAAAAAACTTAGAGGAATACAAAAATTTTTTTAGAAAAATTTGAAAACTTTGATTTATTCATTTAAAGAACATATTCCTTTATTTAAAATTATTGATGAGACACTTTCTATATACTAGAAGACATCTATGGACTATTTTAACTCAAGGATATTGCCTTAGATTTTATAAAAACATGTATTGTAATTACTAAAAATACATGCGTAATTTTTTTTTGCATAATATTGCATAATTAACTCTAAAGGACATGCATCGTTGTGAAATTACCCACATGATACTAGATACTTGTTTGAATTGATTTTGATGGAAAGTATAAAACTAACTCTAAAAAGGCTTGATTTTAGCCAATTTTAACAGAAAGCACAAACTAACCCTAAAAAACTTGGTTTTGGTTAGTTTTAAGGAAGGTACAAACTAACCCTAAAAGACTTAAGTCAATTTTGGCAATAGGTATAAAATTAACCGTGAAAGACTCAATTTTGGTCAATTTTGATTAAAAGAAAAAAATTAACCTTAAAAGACTCGATTTTGGTCAATTTTGACAGTAGGTACAGAACCATTCATGAAAGACCCCAAATATATTAAATTACTAATGGTCCCGAGACTACAAAAATTTACCTAAATGACTCTAAAATACATAGAAATTGCTAAATGGTCCCTAGATAACCTATATGACATTAAAAAGCATGGAATTGCTAATGTTCCGTAGATTTTAACAACTAACCTAAATGACCCTAAAATGCATGGACATTACTAAATAGTATTGCAAACACCTAATTTCATTTGGTCTCTAGATTATGGAAAATAACCTAAATGACACTAAAATGGTTGGAATTGCTAAATATTACCTAGATTTTGAAAAATAACCTAAATGACCCTAAAGTGCATAGAAATTATTAAATGGTCCCTAGATTACCAAAAATAACCTAAATGACACTAAAATGCATGGACATTACTAAATGATACGTGCAAACACCTAATTCATTTGGGTCTTATCTTCGACATTTAGGGGTGCCCAAAATTTGAGATTGAATGGTTATTACAAGTGCGAGCCAGATCCATTTATGCAAGGATTGATCATATGCCATTTGGAGACCAAATTTTCAGAATTTAAGCATGTGTATCAATACTTTGTGTTGATAATCATTCTAAAAAATAAAAAAATTCATGTGAGAAAATGTTCATTTTTAAGTGAATTTTTAAAATAAATTTCTCACATGAGATTCTTTTAAAATTAGACTCCTTGTTTATAAATTTATATAAATTGTTAATTAATTCTTCACCCCATGAACCTTTCTTTATTTAAAATATAGAATTTTAATAACGTTGTCTTAATATGTAATTTTCCTTCAAATTATTTTCTTTGGTGAAATTTCAGTACATGAAGATTTCCATTAGAGACTTTCAATGTGAAATACTCAATTTAAATCTTTTTATTTGTTTAAAATTTGTTAGATTAATTTCTCATGGAATTTTTCCTTTAAACATTTTAAACCTAGGATATTTAGTTGGACATTTTAAGTATTGTCTTCATTAAATTTAAATTCACACTTAAAACTTTTCCTAGTGTAGATACTCTTTTTAAATTTTTCCCCATGAAATTCTTCATTTGATTTTCTTTTAGATTTTCATGACATGCAATTTTCCATTAGGCATATTAAGTATGACTTTTTCAATTTAGTCCTTCACACATTAAAAATTTTCAAATTTTAGCATTGCGTTTCTGAATAATGTTTTTTTGCAAAGGGAATTTTTAATCAAATATTTTAGTCATTGAATTTTTTAATTGTAGTTCACATATAAAACTTTTCGATGAGAGCTTTTATGGTGAATATCTAACTAGTCCTTTTATAAATAGAATATTAATTATAAATTTAGTTACATTTAAAATTATGGTTAGATTTTTTACGGGAGTTCCAACTAGAACTTTTTAATTGAAACTAATGATTTTCTCTCTTCCTTTCTTCTTTAGATTTTTCAACCATAATTCAATTAGTATGAAATTTTTCAACATAGGGATTATTTGGTTGAATTTAGATTTTTTTAACTAATGAAATTGGATTTTAACTTCTCCTAGCATAATGATTATCAGTGTAACAAGTAGCCACTATAGTACTCAAGGCATGGCATGTAAGATTTAAGTGGTAGCTTACAAACAAATAGGACAAAAGGACGGAAAAAAAGACAAAGGCATGGGTTAAAGCCAAATTCAAAAGCCAAGTTCAATCCCTTTGGCTAAACCTCTTGCCCGATAAAATGAAGAGAAATTCTCCATTAAACAACTTTGGAAGAAAAAGAAAAAATAAGAAAAAAGGGTTTTTTAAAGATTTCTCAAGGTATTTTGCAATAAAAAATCTTTTTTCCTTTATGCTTTCCATTTTTTCAGTGTCTTCTCATTTCTTTTTGGGAGCTTGATGACTCTAAGCTGGCTTAGGTATTCGCTTGTGCCTCAAGGTTTAATCATGAAGTTTAGAGGCCAAGTGATAAGGAATGATCAAGAATATGAAATATTCCTTTCACTACTCTAGGTTAAATTCTATAAAATCAAGATTTTAAACAAAAACTTGTTTAATCATGTCCATTTTGAATTTTTGGTTATAACTTTCACTTGTTTACTAATTTTTAATGTTATATGTTGCATGCATGCATTTCGTACTACTTTGGATTACATACAAAACTTCTCATTGATTCTTTCTTTTTGTGTGATTATTTCAAGTGAATATGATGGTGAAGATATGGTGACAATGTGGCATTTATGAATTTGGTTCAGCTAAGTTCACTAGATAGCATAAATTTCAAGTAATATGCCATGTAGGATGTTGATTTCCACATGAAAAATATTTTGGTTCAAATTTTGGTTTGGCCAAATGGTATAGGGAAATTTTTTTTTGATTTTCCCTTTAATTTTCAAGACCACCAAGATTTTTTTTTAATGATAACTAATATTTAGGGTCAAATTAGAATTTTTTTTAATAATTTTTGAACCCATTTAAGGGTATTTTCATACTTGGCTAAATATTAGAGGGTCATTATGCAATTTTTGCAAAATTATTCTATGGCCATTCCATGCTTAGCCAAAAATTAAAGGATATGTTGCAATTTTCTAAAATTTGTTTCACATATTTTAGGCTATTTCTTGATTTAGCCAAATTTTAAAAACCAATTTGCAATTTTCTAAAATCAATTTCATGCATTTTAGACCATTCCAAGCTTGGCCAAATTAGCAAGGGTCATTTAGCAATTTCACCATATTTTTAAACATGTTTAGGGACTTTTCATGCATATTCAAGTCATCTGGGCACCACTTTGCAATTTTGAAAACATTAGAAACCTTTTAGCAAATTCCACCATGTTAAGGCTAGTTAGGTTATTTTTCAGCATAAAGTTACATACGTAGGGTAATTTTGTCAATACTACCAAAACCAAGCCCATTAGGTTTAGTTTCATATCTTCTTTCGAAACTAAGTCTTTTTAAATTTAGTTTCATACCTTCCATTCAAAACGAGTTTGTTAGGTTTAGTTTTGTACCTTCTGTCGAGATCGAGCCTTTTTTAGTTTAGTTTAGTTTCACACCTTTCATAAAAATCGAGTTTGTTAGGTTTAGTTTCATACCTGCTATCAAGATAGAGCCTGTTTAACTTTAGCTCCATACCTTCCATCAAAACTAAGTTCATTACATTTAGTTTCATACTTTCCCTTGGAACTTACCCTTTTAAGTTGAATTTCATACCTTTTGTCTGAGCCTTTTTATAGTTTAGTTTAATATATTTCATTGAAACCAAGTTCGTTAGATTTAGTTTTGTATCTTCTATTGAAACCAAGCCTTTTAAGTTTAGTTTCATAGCTTATGTCAAAATTGAATCTGTTAGGTTTAATTTCATACCTTTTGTTGATAATGAGCCGTTTAAGTTTAGTTTTGTACTTTTCGTTGAAATCAGTCCTTGGTCTTACCTTTTAAGGTTAAATAGAGTCTTTTCTTTATTAAATAAAATACATATTTTCTAAACGTGAGGCAATGTATCCGACTAAAATAGTCCATAGATTTGTTCCACTATATGAGAGGATTTTTTTATTATTTAAATAAAAGGCTATCCTCTTTAGAAAATGTAAATCAAAATTTTCTAAATTTCATGAAATAAAACTTTTATATTTCTCTCAATTTTTTGGCTAGATATGGAAGACATTATGTTTTCAAAAAAAATAAAAAACAATAAAAACCTATTTTACTCGTAAATAGAATAATACTTCTAGTATAGAAAATTTCTGAAGTATAGGAATTATAATTAAATACCAAAAATTCAAACCAATTTAAATCAAGATTTTGGTTAACATGTAATTAATAGGTATCAATTTGAGGCCATATGGAAGAGATATGTCTCATTTTGTGTGTAATCAACTCCCAAACCCTTTTCATGTGATCTCTAGTTAATACGCAAATCTTTAAGTTTGTTTTTGCAATCTTTGTAACTCTCAAATGACGAACTCTAATAACCGACCAATCTTATGCAGCCAAAACATATTGGTGGTGACTCTAGGTCAACTATTTATTTTGTAATGCCATTTAAGATTAAGCCAAGTATGCAATTCACTTAGTAACATAGTCCTAGCACCAAAAAATTGCCCATCTAACTCCAGTGCATCTAGTTCACACTCAACAAGTTACGATATCTTAAAGACTTTATTTTGCCTAATTTTTTAAAATTTTGTGCCTAAAATTTCCCCACAACCAATTACATTATGACCGCTGAACAAACTTTAGACTTTACAAAAGTCAGACCTAAAATTAATTATGTATTATTTTAAATTTTGATTTATTTGTTTTAACTAGTGCTTAATTTTAATTCCTTGGTTTTTCTAAGATTAATGTTCTTTGAATAATTTTTACATTTATTAATTATTTTTGTCACTGATCATTTTGCTTTTGTGTGAATTTTATTTTTATGAGGATCTAGGATAAGGGTTTGTAGTTAAGTCATAGAGGGTTTGTTCATTCCTTCTCACATACTATTCACATGTATTTCACGACATAGGCCTATTGTGGATACTAAACCTATTTAGAAAGGGTAAAATAGCTCTCCCTTTGTGAGGTTAGCCTCCATATAGGCTAGCGAAAAACCTATTAGGTGTACATTACTATGCCTTCGCAAGGCATAAGCCTCTATGAAGGCTTGAAAAATACTAGCACTAGGATTGAACCTTTTCCACCAGATACCGTGATGGTTAAGCATCAGGGTGCCTTCGTCAGTTCTTTCTGGACTCAAGGAGCAATTTGGAAAAGTACATAAAAAATCTAAACCTTATATAATAAACGGTAGGAACCTCACTTAATTAAAGCCATACCTAATTTTAAAGATTTTTTAGATTTAAAAACATGTGAAGGAATGCTTCCAACCTTCTACTATTTATTTTGTAATTTGTTGCATAGATTTGATCATTTTATTTCTTAATTTTTTACATGTCTAAATTCTTGTAAAATATTTTAATTTATTACTAATTCTTGTTTTTTTTCCTTTTTCTTTTTCATGTATCATTTGAATATAGGAACATTTGCTTTAAACTCTAAGATCAGTCAAGAAGATTTTCTTAGTCTTCACAGAAGGACAAACAAAGATCATTCACAGAGAATTCTGAGATGTTCATACATACTTGGGAGGAAATTAGAAAAATTACGGGCATTGTCTGCCGAAGGGTTTTGTTTTTTCACTGCCTAGAATGACTCATCTAGACCTACAACAAATAATTTGACAAAATTTGTGGGAATATGGAGTCATTGGGGAAACATGAAATGGAATTAGCTCATTGAGAAATACGATAATTTATCCTTCCTACTTTCGATCCAGTTAGATAAACAGATGAGTTAGGCTATGATGGAATTCTAGAAGAATATTCGACCTTACTTGGAATTAAGTCTTTGGGAATAAATCCTATTTTCTGTAAAAATTGCAATCTTCCTAGCTATCATAAGATCTGGGCCAAAGTTCTAGGCAAAATATGACCACCTCAAAAACTAATCCTTAGGAAGAAAGATAATAGTGATGCGATTTTGCAAGAATTTCTACAAATGTTTATTTGAAAACATTCAAAAAATGATCAAGTGGTCGATGTGTTTGCTCTAGCCTTCTATGAGTTAGTTCTATTTTTGAAAGTTCTAGGGCATTTTGAGATATTACTAGTGGATTTATTCCAGCATCTTAGCAAGAAAGCAAACTCGATGCCTGCCATTCTTGTCAAAACAATCAGATCACTAAATTGGTGTCAAAAATGGTAAAGAGAGGTTTCAAGAATGCCCACAATTGTTCTATATTGAGGCTTGGAACCATTTCTAAGGAGAGAAAGATAAAAAGATCAAGCTATATCTACTAAATTCCGTCCTTCTATGAGAGTTTCTCAGGGAAAAATGGCTGAAGTTAGGGAGGAAAGATCAATGAACCCAAACTTTCGGTCACTTAACTCAAGAGGACGTAACATGGAGAGAACCTTGGTTCAAGCCCAAAGCTGTCCTGTATAAGTGTGGAAACAAATCCTTTGTCCTATTGCTAGGAATATGGGAACTGTTAATTCTATCCCATTTCTGCTCTAAGACAGTTCAGGCCAGAACAGTTCATTTTGGTTACTTTTGGGATATCAAGAATGTATCTTGAATAAAATGTGAAGGTTTTAGAGATCAAATGACCAAAATTGTTATAACATCTAAAAGAAGATTTGAGTCTAGGTTAAGTAGATACACGAACAACACCACCTTGGTTATTAGGCATGGAAGATGAGGAAAAGTATAGATGTGATTCTCATCACCTAAGATAGGATAATTCCCCCAGTTGCCATTCAACCCAAGTCTATTGTGCCCTTCAAGACCGACTTGATTCAAGTAAAATTTTCAAGAGATAAGAAAAGAATGAATAGTGAGAATCAAAAGCTTCAAGATGAAGTTGCAAATGGATTTAGAGACTTAGGAAAAAAAACTTAAAGAAATGACTAAAGATGACAACATGATTAGGACTAATTAGGTAAAACAAAATAAAAGGATAAAGCTTACTACTACACATAGAAGCTCTAGTGGGTCTTCTAAAAACCATGTCGAGGAAATGTCAAGGAAATGCAGAAACTCCAACAAAAAGGTCAAGTCAAGGATACCGTCTTCGAGCATGGGAAAAAAGAATGGAAAAATAAGAACTTCAAGTTGAAGAAGTACATGAAGAAAATGAACAACTTAAGGCTACACTTGTAGAAGAAGAAGAAAGGAAAGTATCCCAACTTCTGACCAAGGAAAAAGCCTTTTAGATGACTATGTAGGCTATAGGATAACGTTGTAAGAACAAAAGGCTTACGTTCATACTCTGCTTTGAGAATACTAAGAGAAATAGGCTAATTGGAATGAGGCTTTCAACACAACAATAGAGGACAACAAGAGATGGGAGGATGAGAGCATTGGTTGGTAGATGTATATCAATCACTTTACCAGGGAAATCCATCCTGCAATAATTCAAGCAAGAAAAATGGTGAAGAAAGATGAGGCTCTGAAGGCACAAACCAACCTAGTTGGGAAATATAGGTTGGTCGTGTTAGATATTTTTAAGGGAACAACATAGCAATATGAGCAAGTTAGGCTCTTTTATAGTTGTAATCATAGAATAATCAATGATGTTTAAATCATTATGAGCCGATGAAAATCCTTGAATTTTGGAACTTGTGTTTAAAGCAAGTGTCTTTGGATCAATGCATAACCTAATTATTTTTTATGTGTGCATCATACATACATACTTACATTTTTGCATATACATAAACATTCATTTATGATGTTATTAAATCATTAAATAAAACTTTGACTCAGAATGCTTGGGCTAAAGGTATCAAAATCCCACCCCCGTAAGAAAACACCTAGCAACCCACATATCGATATCATACTCAATTATGAACGAGAGCAATGGTACATGAGTAAATTGCAAGGCTTCCAAGAATGGAAGCCATACAGGGGGAAGCTCAAGAGGCTATTATGAAACACCAAGAAGAGATGTAGGCTCAAATAATGAAGTTAACAATAATCATCATAGCTGGGGCATCCGAGGCAACATAACCTGGGATTCAAGATCCTCAAAATACATAACCTGTAGACCCCACACCCACAGTTCATGTCAACTTTAAGACTAACGAACGAGCAACTAACACTAGGCCAGGTACCACCAGGAGGAGCTGATGGTCTTAAACTTTGACAAACTCTTGGAATGAGAAAAGCTCAAACAAAAGGCTCAAAAATAGGCTAAACTAGAAAATAATAAAGGGAAAGATCAATTTCTTCAGAAGAAGCTTAAAGTAATTGAAAGGCTGAATAGTGTTAATGCAAAAGATCTAAACTTGGCGCTAAATCTAGTCATCCCATCAAAGTTCAAAGTGCTGGACTTTGAAAAATACAACAGCATTTAGTCACCTCAGGCCTATACTACGATGTTCATTAGAAAAATGGCAAAACATATTCAAAATAATAAGCTACAAATCCATTGTTTTCAAGATAGCTTATCGGGAGTGGCAAGAGGTGGTATAATGAGTTGAATGAAGCTATATTCAAAATTGGACAAATGTGGCCAAGGTAGTTTTACAGTAGTATAAGCATATAACCAACTAAGTACTGGACCGATTATCTTTGGAAAAGAAATGAATTAGAGTCGTTTAATGAATATGCTCAGGGTGAAAAGACCTAGCATCATGGCTTCAAACACCTCTAACTGAAATGGAAACCACCATGCTCTTTGTTAATACGCTCCACCCTCATTTCTGTGACAAGTTATTCAGGAATGCAACCAAGAACTTTGCCAACATAGTCCTATCAGATGTCGAAACCACAATCAAGGCTGGGAAAATCGATGGTAGTGAATCCTCTACAAGCATGAAAGCTAAACCGACCAAGAAAAATGAAAAGGCTCATTCGGCCAATTACATAAGTCCTCTTTACTATCAGTCATCTATACCCTAAGCCTCTTTTACCTAGATCCGAGCTATTCTATTCCAAATCCATATTTATTTTCTCCTTAATACAAGCCATTTATACCTTGGGGCAATCATGTTTAATTACCTTTCTAGCCCAAACATAGAACCAACCCAAAGCCATTGCAGGTCAAATAAGTCAGAAAACCAACCTTTAAAAACCCCAATTCAATCTCATCCTAACAACATATAAAGAACTATACCCTAAACTCTTAGCAACCCAACTGTTGATCATACCCCAGTGGTACAAAGCTAACGCCTACTACCAGTACCATGCGATTTGTTAGGCCACTTACTTAAAAACTTCCCAGCCTTTAAAAAAAAGTCCAAAGTTTGGGAATAAGGTGTGGTCGATTGTTGTGGTAAATCCCCTGCAAGATCATAACGAAGCAAAGCTAATGCATTGGCCAAACCTCCTTCCCATTTTTCTAAATTTTGTCTTTTTTTTATTTTCAAACCAAAACATTATTACATGCATGGATGCTCATAGGTGGTAAGTCAAAGTCTTTTAAAAGGCTATCATGTCTAATGTGATGGGAGAAAAAACCAGAAAAAAAAAAAAGGAAAACGAAAATCATGCATGGATCCCAAATGTCCATGGTGAAAAAGAAATTCAAAATTAAAATACATTTGGGATAAAAATATTATATATAAACATATATTATAACAAGATAAAGAATATTAATTTGGAATGAATATTTGGTAAAAAAGAATTAATTTGTAATGGTTTATGATAAAAAAATAAATTTTAAAAGTGAATGTGACAAAGTTCATTAGTAATGTCCTATTAAGAAAAAAAACCGTACAAAAATTCTAATTAGCAAATCATGTCTGTTAAAAAGGGTTAACTAAGATCCTATATGTAAGAAATTCAATTAAGAATTTTTACATGTGAAGATTCTAATTAAAATATCATGAAAAGAAACTTTTATAAGAAAACGACTAACGTGTAAAGATTGAAAAAGGCTATGTCGAATTGAAATTCTTATGTGTGAAGGATTGAATTAAAAAAATCCGATACTGAGTGGGCTTTAGTGGAAAATTCCATGTCATAAGAATTTTGAAGAAAATCAAGTAGAGAATTCCATGGGAAAAATCAAAATAAAAATCTTGAAGAGATTCGAATCCTCAAAATGTCCAACCTCATACATATATTGGATTTCAAAAATCAACAAAATAAAAAGAAAAGAGCAGTGGAAGATGTAAAGACAAAAACAGCTGGACTTCCCTGTAGATCTTTAGAGAGGGACTTATATGTAGTAAACTTTAAAATTTTTCAGCGAAATTTAAACATCCATCTATTTAGAGATTACTTTGTTGTCAGATGTCAAAGTTTGAAATAAAACCAATCAAAAAGATCCTTAAGAGTGGCTGCTATATCTTCCTGAGAGGATCTCTAAGATCACGAGCAGCACATATGTCCTCTTTCTAGTGGTTATCCACACAGATGTTTGTTGAAACCTTCTTAAGGCTCAGTGGTTCTCTAGTGCTAGCCAAAAGCTAAACTTCTTACTTTTATCAATCAAAGACCAACAACAAGACTAGGAAGGAAATTGAGCAAAAAGCAAGAATAATTTTAGGAATGTGGGGCTATGGAGAAAATACACTGAGAAACTCATTCTCAAAGCAAAAAGATTTTCTCTCTCTGGATTCAAGAATCTAATACCTCAAAAATTAGGTTAAAAATTACTCAAAATTTTTCTAACGCGCAACGTCTTTATAAATTAGCTGAATCCAACTCTTAGTTAGACTTAAAATGGAAAAGTCTTGATCAACTTAAAACTCCTAAAACAAGTGAAATTTTTCCACCTTGTTTTAAGTTAATTAATTGATCAGCCATTTTTTCCTTTGTCTTGGTTGAATTACCCATTATAATTAGGCCATAGGAATTTCAACCAACACACATAGTCCAATAAACCCAAGCTCATAATGCGTCAAGGTCATATTGGGCCAAATAGTGTTTCCATGAGTTTAATTCTATAATTTAACTCCATATTTATCTAAATAATATTCATCTAATAAATATAATTATCTAATAATTATAAAATTAGATAAATAAATTGTAAATAACATTAGCTAGTATAAACATCCCTATGGATTTTATCATCATAAAATCCTTAATTTAGTGAAAACTATTTTAACTTTATTTTAATCTTGTTTAATATTCATTATCAAATAATTAATATCACAAGAACATTCTAAGGGACAATAGACCAGGAAGAGAGATAGAAAAAAAAAGAAAAGATTTGATTCACAATTAAATCCTTGGTCTAGGTGAAATCCTATTTCAAGTAGGGCAAAGTTTATCCGCCTTGGCATGGTATGTTCTAATTTAGACATTTTCTTAATAAGATAACTTATTTACCATGTTTTAAATAAACAACAACATTCAAATGTTACAAATCTAATCTTGTCTTAAAATAAATTTAAATTGAACTATTTAACTAAGTCCTCCATTCAAATTCACTTTATTTAATTAAGACATACTTAATTAAATCTTGAATTTAATCCAACAAATCTATCTTATTGTGTGTGACCCATTAAGTTCCCAATATATTGGTACTGAACATAATTAATTATATCCATGGATCAAAATCGGGATCCAGCAACCCATCATGACCACCCAACTATTGAAGAGTTAATGTGACCTTATTAAAACCTTTTAGTAACTAGCATATTACTATAGTACAATTCTTTCGCCATATATGTCAAAATGAGCATGAGCATGGTTCAATTTCTATTTATGGTTCAATCCATGTTAGATCTTGCAACCTATGGTTAACAATCATGAATCTATGAGGAACAATTCCTCATAATTCACTATGCTCTGGCCAGAGAATTTAACCCAATTAACCATAGTTAAGATCATTCGAGATATGTCTCCAATGTCACCAAGAGTGGTGAATCCTCCGTGGATCACTCATTCATCTACCATATGCTTCATTCCATAAACCATTCTACCATAGGCATCAATCTTTGTGGACCCATTCATGAAGATGTCTAAGTATGATAATCCTTGTACAAGATAACTTGGTATCATAATTCTAAGGACTATTATACATGATTGGCACATGAAAACATATTCTATAGACACTTTAGTGACTAATACCAAATGGAGTTATCATTCGAACCGTGTTTAGAGAACTTTTTTTCCATAAAATAAGCACCTATATGCTAAATATTTCTATACTTTAAATTATGAGATCCAAGGGTTGCAGGCATCACATGCATAAGGCTTAGCATATGCTAGTCTTTGTGCATTGTTAATGACCTGTCTTGAAAATACGATGACCAAGAACATTTTTAGAAACATAGCTTTAATACATAAAGATATCAACATCATAACTCATCACATATCTTTGTGAGGCCATTGTATTTCATGGGCTTCATCCAATTAGCATTTTCATGATAGTCAATCATATCACTAACATGAAGAAAAACATTTTGCTATTTTGACTAGTAACATGTATGTAGTTAACTATCTATCTTATTTCCTAGTCCAATTAGTTCAAGGGCATACACTGACCAACCTATACTAGGAAAAAGTAAGGGAAAAGTTTCAAGTGTGAACTTAGATTTAATAAATACTAAATTCAAAATATCTAATTGGATATCCCAATTTTAAAATATTTAGAGAGATACTTCATGTATATAAAAGGAAATTCCCTAAAGAATTAAAAATTCAAGGACAAGTTTTCATGTTAAAGCTTTAATTAAACCCATTCATAGGTAAATAAAAAAAATCTAAAGATGAGAAATCAATTAAAAATAAAAATTTAAATGCAAAAGGCTTGAAATTCTCATATGACAAATTTAATTTCAAATTCTGATTTATGAAAAAAGAACAAAAGAATCAATTTTTCCCCCAATTTAATATTTCATGGTACAAAATCAATAATGGACATCGTACCTTCTTGATTTTTTCCAACCAAAGTATCAATATGATTGCCATAGGGGTATCAATACTAAAGGAAAAGTATTAATACTCATTGTATTTTTTAAAAAATTTGACAATTGAAAGGTAAAGGATCGACCCTTCTAACGAGAGGGCCTACCCCCACTAAAGTAATTGCTCGGTCTTTGATTTTTGACACTTTTAGATGTCCAAGAGATGGTTCAGATGAAATTAAGTGTCTATACGTATTGAACATTTTTAACAACTTAATCTTATTTAGTACCTTAGAGAAAAGAATGTAAAAATACAATGTTTGTTTTGTTATTTTTACTTAAACTTGTCATAATTACTATGTATTGTTTCAAAATGGCCATTAATTGTTACTTGGTTCCCCTATTGGGGTTCGGCAACAAATTTACATGTATAGACAAAAAAAAGGCAAAGGCTTAGGTTGCCATTAGATGATCCTATAGTTGTAAAGCTCTTTTATCTTATTGTGGAGGAAAAAAAAGTAATAAACTTTCTAAATAACTATGTACCTAATTTGCTATGACTTTAATTCAAGATTTTTTGAAAAAATTATTCAACATGTGTCTTAAATTGTAAAAGTCCTTGTTCCGATGTTATAGATCTCATTGCTAGTTAAGCTTGCCACAAAATTGGAGCAAATGTGAAAGTGTTTGCAATTTCTCAAGCAAATTGTATTTATTGACATCTTATGATATCCTAATTATTATCAATATGGCTTTTAGATTGATGGCTCTGAAGCACTTTTCCCTAGTGTTACTTAGTGTTTGTACATTTGTTGCTTATGTTGTTTAGGCTAGTAGTAGTTAACATTATGTCTTCATAACAAGGTAAAATTCCAAGTAGAATTGCATATTGAGCTTTCAATTTTTATATTGCAAGCTAGACATTTATGAGATAATCTCTAATTTTTACACTTTTCCTTCTTACTAAACATAGCCTTCTTTTTTACTTTCCTTCGTAGAGCATTCAAACCAATATTATGTCCTTTGTACATGAACTTGAGATCAACTTATGCTATTGTCATCTTATATAGATCTAAGTTGATGTAGATGATATCACTCTCAATTCTTGACCTGACTCCAGAGTCAATCCAAACTCAGCTCACTAGATTTTTAACAAATATTTAGAAAATTGAGAGTTTGATTTGTAAAGGGACAAAGATTGAGGCTAAGTGCAAATAAGCTATGGATCAAATTTTATTCTATTCAAGAACTGAGTGATGAGTCTACATCTTCTCAAGCCACTTTACCTTCCCTTGTGATTGATATGCTGTTGTCCAATGTCCATTCTCATAAACCTAATTATGTTAAAGATAAGATGGAATAAATTAGCAAACATTTGCTTATTATCTTTTTTTAATTTTATGTTCCTCTCAATTAAATCATATACCCAATTGTTGGTGCTAGAAGCAAGATGAATTAGGATGTGGCACAAACAAGATCAGTATTTGGATTAGTATCAATGACATTGGGAATGCATGCCCTTTTTGGTATTTGATAAGGTTGATTAAGTGTTTCCACCAACAACATTATCAAAAACATCCATCCACTTAAAGTTGTTCTATTTTGACAATTATGATGTTATGCTTTCTTATGAGTTTTTTTCTTTTTTTCCTTTAACTTTGATTACACGATGGTAGTCTTTTTATTGGTTTTGGATACTTTAAAATGATCTTATGCAAAAAATCATTTTAGGTTGGTAAGTGATATCTTGAACTTCAATTTGTTAGGCTTCTTCAAATTGCATTTGGTAAAAGTAAGAAAACAAGACATAGTGCTTTTAAGAGGATTTAAAATGTCAAAAAGGCTAACATAATAATTTTATAATATTTATGTAAATGATTATTTGTAATAGTAATTTAAATTGCCTTTAAAGGTTATTAACTTGTAAAATCAGTTTTAAGCAGTGTTATCGATATTGTAACATACCGATTCTGATATATTACGATATCAATAATAGTTAATTTTATTTCGGTCTTAGTTTTTGTGTATACTAGTCGTACCAGTAGATACCGGCCTATTTTGGTAGTATTGGTCGAAAATAGTTGTATCGACCGATACATAATATAAGCTTGTAACTAAAAAGTTAAACCAACATTGATCTTAAATCTAATGAATATTATATATAATTACTCGTAAATTTGATGAATGTTAGACATAATTATTCATAAATTTAACGATCATTAAAAAATTTCAGTTTTACTACTTAATTAATATTGATTTTCTTATATTTGATAAATTTTTTTAAAACATTATATATAATTGAAGAATATTTAAGATATGAAATTTATCTAATCTCATTTATTTTATATTTAAAAATATTTTTCATGTATATAAATTAAAAATATTCAAACTCCAATAAACCCCAAACGATACACCAAAATACACTGATATAAATATGTATCTGTACCAGAATAAAAATAATATACTCACCGATATAATATTAACTAACTTGATTTTAAATGTCAATATAAATCGTTCAACAAATATGTAAATTAATATATATAAATTCAATACAAATATAACTTTTACTCGCACTCTGAAAGGCGTGTAAAAGCTTTTTTTGCATATAACAATGCTTTAAAGCATCGGTAAAACTAATGTCGACAAATACAATTCTACATTTGTAGTCAAGTCTATCAAAAACTTTTCACCAAAACTCGCCTAACTGACAGTCAACTAACGGTCAAAGAATTGTCTATGATATTTATCAAGGACATTTTTATTTTTTTTGTTTGTTCTTTTTGTTTCTTATCAAGGACATTTTTTTTTTCTGTCCTTTACAAGTGCCGGAAAAAAACAACTTTTCTTGTGGTTTAGGGTATTATGCCAGTTTGTCAAATGATAATAATATTTTTAATTCTTATCTCATTATTTTTAAATTATATAGCTGGTAAAACGATTTATATAATTTATAATTTCATTTACAATATTTTGAAAATATTTTTTAAAACTGATATTAATCCAAATGACTTAACGATTAAATTAATTGATCCAAGAACCAAAGACTTGGACGAATCAATAGCAAACGTTCTCGAACCGCAAATTTTCACTAATACCTTTTTAAAACCAATTTTCTTTCTTTTAAAATACTTTTCAAATATTATTTTATTTCATACCAAGCTTTTGCTTATTTATATATTTCAACCCTGCAATGCCACGTAACCTTCCTCATGTATGATGGACCAGGCCCGCCGACACTCTTTTTCCCTGCCCCTCTTGAACGGCGTCTTCCCATCTTACCATTAACAGTCACCATTGTAATTGCGTTGCAACGGCATACTTGGCACCTTAATGAGATAGTTCCAAAATCTACTTGAATTTATTCATGCCCTTGTTATCAGTTTTACCTTAAACGTTGTTTTCAAAGAAAAACCATGTGTGACACCACTTTGGCATAGCTAACAGATGCAACTTTGGAGTATATCTCATCAAAATATATATAGAAAAAAGAAAAAAAATAAAAACAATTCTGGAAAGGGGCACAATACATCCATTATTTGCATTCCAGTGACCCGATATGAAGACCCAATCAAGTTATTACTCAGCTGAAATGGGGGAAAGAATGAAGAAAACTGTTGGGAAGGAGTTTGTAATCAGATAAGACGTTTTGCAATGACAGAAAAACAGCAGTATGACAACCAGTTTTACCATGTTGCCGATGACAGGGAAAGAAAATGAAATCCATAAACTTTTCCATGTGAGCAAACACCTGAAAAGCTCTTCAAGCTGTTTCAAGACATCAAGGACCATTATTTGCCAAACTGAGTGTCATGTAAGCAATGATAAATATTTGGATGCATATGTAAGATTGATGATAAACTGGTAACCAAAACACTTGGTTCATCAAGTCAGATATATACTATCTAAGACTGCAAATCCGGCTGCAACCCCACCCTCATTTGATGATGATATCTTGGTCCGCATCAAGTAACCACATTTGTCATTCATGATGACATTCTCCTTGTTCCTGCAAGTGCAAACCGATGAGCTCTCCAGTGCATGCAAAATGAGAAATGTGAGAGCAAAAGAGTAAAGCTTTAAAGATGTAAATACCATTTGAACCTTTTCTTTCCCCTTCATTCCCGAGGTCAATCGGGATTGAGTGAAGAGAGAATTTAATAACATTATATGGCAATGACACAAGGTGCAGTAAAGCAATGAAACAAAACCACTCAGATGTACCTTAAGTAAGCACTGTATACACCAAGCTCTGATATGGCATGATCTTTATGACAAATGCCATCACGAATCAAAAATGTGGGAGAAGCAGTTGGAAAAATCCTCTGCATAAGTATATAAGCAGCTTCTTCTTCAGACCCTTCCTTCTGCAATCGTAGAAGGGTTTCTTTCACATCATCACCATAGATATTGTTCCCTGAAGCCAAATCAAAGACACAATTCTCAACCGAAAGAAAACAATGAAGAACAATATTTATATTCTAAAGTCTTAAGCTATGGAACCTCCTCCTTCTCTTTGGGGCTTCATGACAAATAACTCAGGTTTTTCTATTGCTGTTCTGGTGATGTCTGAGTCAACCAAACTCCACAATCCAGCAAAGCATTTCCGCAGTTTGGCGATATCCTCTGTGTTCTCGAGGAACCTGCTTGCATGGAGAAGAGAAAAATAAAGGAAGGCATTAAACTTCATGTCATTGTAGTTGTTCACTAAAAAATTAGACTAGTATAATTGCCTTACTAAGAAAACAACATGCCATAATATTGCAATACCTAGTTCCATAATTCTGGGTTGCGATGTTTGGGGTAGAATAGGTAGTAAATGCAATGAAGTTTGGAGATTTCATTTAGAAGGGAAAAAAGTTCCCTAGACAATTTATAACGCAACTTCTAGCTACTGGAAATAACTCCTTCAAGATGGTGTTTCTAAAGTCTAAGTTAAGTAATAAATCCATTGATAACTTGGACAGAGTATTGCTAACAGAGTATAGAATTATTTACCTCTCAAGTACATTAGGTTTTGCAAGTTCTTGTTGAATCTTCTTAGTTCCTGCTAAATGATATGATATTGATGGGCACTTGATGGCTGAAGACTGCTCCATTAGCCATCTAGCACTCCACTCCTAGAAATTGGAAATGTGACAGACACAGCAGAAGAACAAACAGTAAAAATTAGTTTAACTTTGCTGTAACTGGCAAGGATGGTTCCTTCACAGTAAAAGAATATAAAGTAACTCTGGAAATGACAAAAAGGAACAAAGAAAAAAAAAAGTAGCCATCAAACTCACATTAGTGACAGCAGCTTTTTGAAAATAAAATGAAAAGTAGCCATTAAAATCGTATTTGTGACAACTAGCAATAAAAAACAAAAAAGGTGAATTTACTTACTGATTCTGAAGGATAATCAGTTGGTGCATACCCTGCCCTAAAATAGACAACTGCAACTGCTTGGCCATCTCTACAGGTGCAAGGATTTCAGACATTAAAACTAGAAGCTTGGCATGGTCATTTCTAGATAAGAAAAATCAACTCTATGCAATATGAAGACACATACACAAGAAGTGTGCCATCGGGTAGAAGTTGCCCTTCTCTATCGATTTCTGCCATTGTTTTCCTTATAGTACTCACATTATATGTGATACCATGCTAAGGAATATAATGCCAAGTGAGCTCTAGATTGAAGCTTTTTAACTTAAAAATACATCTAAATATGTTAATTTACTACGAAAAGATTTTACCATATTTGTTCAACCAATAGATATAAAAGGTTGAAAAGGATATCTTTCCTTCAATACCGTACAAAGCCAATGTTGGTCATACATATTGCGTTCTTCAGTCTGAACAACAACCATAGCTACAGCCCTGTACCCAAAAAAAGTATTATAAGCAGAAAATTGACTTACAATGATTGCGGCAAGACAAGAACCATCAGGGCATATTCTTTCGAAAGTTAACCTGGGGTTATTATACTCAGTCCAAGCTTTAGCCAATGCCTCAGCAAACTGACCAACTGCATTGTTTCCTGGGATCCTTCTACAATCTAATCCAAGGTCTTCTCCATAGTCATTAAGGAGGGTCCTGCAAAATGACTACAGTTGATAATTCTGTCTGCTGAACAATGCATCAGCAATTAGGAATATCCTTCAAGCTTTTTTCAGCAGTACACTAACAAATATTTCTACTACTCTTTATGCTAAATTTCAAATATTAGGGGTATAAAGAAGGTGCAACATTGAATACATATATTAAATTTCGCACTTACAATGGTTATGCGTTCAATTTGGTTTAGCAATAAATACAGGCTGATAGAAACTTTCTTTTGTAATTGATCACTACCAGAATAAAAATCGTATTAAAGAACCTTGATTATAAGTAAGTATAAGAATCCTATCCCTGCACTTCACAGCATTTTCTTTGCATGTTGGAAGAACACTGCATTCACCTAATTCATTGAAATTAAACTCAATGTTGAAGTGACAAGAACAAACACACAGCATTTTAATGATTTTTCCAATAAGCTTCATTCAACATGCAAATTCCAGCTCAGCAATATTAAAACTTAAGCAAAGAAAACAAAGTTGTGTTGCTCAACCTGTGAAGGTCAGTCACAAGACAACCAAGACCAGCAAATGAAGATGAAATTGTGTTCAACTCAATTTGGAGGAGTAATTTAGTTTTCTCATCAAGCATGTAATCTGATCGATGTAAACCCAAGCGTACTTCCTGTTTCAGAAATTGAACATCATTAGATTCTTTCATGTAAAAAAAAAAAAAAAAAAAACAAGGTACGGTTTAGCACATTTAGAAAATATGGTTTGGCAAATATACCAAAACAATTTAATAATACTAATAACTGCCCTTATAATACTTGTTTCATCTAATATCAAACATATGATCATCAAATCTTCAACTTATCAAGTAGTTTCAATAGTCTTTAACAATACTTTCATACACCAGGGAAAGAATAAGAAATTATGTAGGGTACCACAAAAATGGACAATGAACAGTAGTTGAAAAAGAGACAAAGAGCATGAAGAACAAAAGGTAGAAGCACAGGGATTCTAGAAGTGCATCTCAATCTCAACATTAACATACTCCACTTCCTTAATCAAATAAATCCTTCCCAATTCAGTAAAGACCAAATATTAGTAATACTACCCACATACCTCTTTCTTGTTCATTGCTAGCATCTTGGAATGAATATCTAAAAGTCTAGAGGTAAAAGCATCCACCTTTTTTGTCCTGCAATGTTGAGCATTGACAATATCAATTTACAGAAAATAGTACTCCAGCAGGACAAACTGGATTATGATCAAATTGGAGTATGATTCAGAAAATGGCATATCACTTAATCGCCATTAGAAGAACAAAGTACATACATACTACAAAATCATTGCTGGAGAGAGAGAGTACCTAGCTAGGGAGTCTTGGAGAAACTTTCCGTCTAAACTTACACGATCGATTAGTTCGTTGAAAATTGGAGCTAGCTCACATGCTTGTTTCCAATGAGATTCTGGAAATGGCTTTGGCAACAAAGCAATTGGAGCGTGCACCATGCCTACACCAGGTAGTTGCCCAGATCTCTGTAATTAGACACACCCACATCAAATTCAAGCATACAAAAATTAATAAAATTCACAACTTTACATCCAAGTATCGTTTCCGAACTTATTTTCTAAATGAGGTCAACCAAAAGTAAAAATAAAAAATAAAAATTTAACATCAAATGATGGTGACGAAATTGCAAACAAAATTAAATGAGTAGAACCTGACAGAGTACATGTGGATGATATATGAAATAACAAGACACAAAGGATGATTTCACTACAATTATGTCATGTTTGCTACATTTAACAGTCGATGAACTAAAATGTTCTCCAAAACCAAAAAGCAATCAATCTATGCAATTTAAGTTCAAATTTTGGCTTCTCTTTCACCAAACAAGTATCAGAAGATGATCATATTCTTCCTACAGTTTTTTTCTCAGTTTACCTCAAAAATGATCAACATAAATGGATAACATGTCTCAGAGGGTAAATACGGAATTCAATAAAATAAACAATAAACAAAGAATGAAACACTGCAGATAAACCTGAACATTTCTGTCCCCAACAACAAGGCCATGAAGAGAACTCCAAACAAGAGCATCATATACCATCTTCTGAATCAACCCTTCATCAATACCATGAAAATCAACAATGGGTTTTTGTGCAGCGCAAATTCCCTTTTCAATTTCCATCTCCCCTGGTACTCTCAAACAGTTCAAAGTTTCAATTTTTAGAGCAAAAAAAAGCGAGTGCTTTTTTGTGTGAACGACAGGATTTTGCCTATGGGTATTGAAAAATGAGCTTGTTTTTGGCTGTCTTATCGAGGCAGTGATACAAAGTAAGTCAACTGAAGAAGAAAGGGAGGAATGGCCAACGCCCATTTGGACACTCTTCTGGGTGTCGTTCAAAAAGGCTTATAAAGATATCCAGAAAATTATGCTTGAAGTAAAAACAGATTCATGGTATTGGTGAGTGTTATTCGAAAATAATAAATAAATTATGACTTTTACTGAGTAGTAAAAAAAGAAAACTTCGATTTTAAAAAATCGAATGGGATGTTAAACTAATAAAATTTTTAGATCATCAGTTAGATCGATCTAATGGATTAGATCTGGATCATTGTTATAAAAAATTTAAATAATATATAAATAATTTTAAT
>JBBYHM010000006.1:13134602-13154414 GCA_038381775.1 Adansonia rubrostipa
TCTTAATGCCAAGATATTTAATGTTGGGAACTCACCATATTAGATGGCGAGTTTCTAAGATCCCATTATTTCACCCCCTTCATTGGCGAGTTCTCAAGACAAATAAAAATTAAGCACATTTTGGAATCAATCTTAAAACAACCTGTTATGGGAAATAATTAAATTTTTAGCATTATATCCGTAAAAAAGCCTCGGCTTGAACATACTGGCCATTTGTTTTAGTATTAGGGTGATGTTATTAGTATCGTAAGACATTATTTGTTTTTCATTTCATGTACTAAACATTGTGATTTATTTAAATTACAATTAAAATATATTTTTAAGAATTATTATCATGTATACTAACAATAATTTTTTTTAATTCCATAAGTAATGTTAAAAAGTACCACATATCTCATTTATTTATTTCTTTTATTTTTTAAAATATACTTCAATGATAATTTTTTACGCTATTTGTGGAGTTAAAAAAACTTCATTGCTATTCTACTTAATAATAATCCATTTTGTTGTCAATAGGTTTAATTATAATTTATTATTAATAAATAAAATCCATTAAACATAAATACTTTATAAAAGAACTGTAAAGGGTTACAATTATTATATTCTTATGTATTGAAATATTTTTTTAAACTATTCCTAATAATCATATTATCTATAAAAACCCAATTTTATGGAGAGTCTTTATTAAACTAAGATTAGTTTTTCGAAGTTTATTATTGAACTTATTAAACTACCAAGCAAGAGTCATCTTCTTGGGACCTAAAATTCTAATTAGGCAATTTAACTAGACTAGGCTATTTTAATTCTTATTCGAGCCTTCGAGTCCTAATCTAACAAGGTCATTTACATTATTAATTTGGCCCATTTATTTTAAAGTCTAAATTGAAATCCGATTTTATTTGCTTGGGCTATTAGTGTCATAATATCATCTTGCCTCCCAAATGATACATTAAAATGAAATAGAGTAATGATATAATAATTATTATTTAAGAATAAAATAAGGGGTTTGCAATTTAAAGAGAAACACTTTTTTTAATGGTTGAAAGATTAAGTTTGAAAGAAAAAAAGGTTTTAAACTATTAACGTCGGGTTGCCGAGGGACCCCAGCGGGTTCTTCTGGGTGACTCGATCTTTAGATATTTCATTTTTGTTAATTCTATTTTATTTTTTCTTTTATTTTTACTTTTGTTACTACTAGTATTTAACTTTTGCTTATTTTAGGGTTTTTAATTTGTTTAATAAAATTTTTAATTAATTATAAAAATTAATTTAAAATTAAAATTTATTAATTTATACTTACTTTTTTAATTTTTATTTTTAAATTCTAATAAAATTAATATTAAATATTATATTTTATTAATTATGAAAATTAAATTTATAATAATTATTTGGGATTGGGTATAGATAGAGATCTTTATGTTTTTAGCCACAATCTAAAATTTGTCATATTTCTTGTTAAAATTCGAATTGCTATTAACAAATTAATAAAAAAATAAAAAATTATTTTTTACATTAATATTTTTATTTTATAATTAAATTTAAACATAATTTTTATTATTGAATAGTGATTTAGGCATGTTCAAATTAAGAAAAGCAATGTCCAAGGTTCAGTCGGAGTGGACAACCATGCTCAGATTACTATTTATTCATTAAAACAATATTTTATTTAAATTTAATTATAAAAATATATAAATATTAATATAAAAATATTTTTTTAATATTTTAATAGATTATAAATAGTGATTTGGGTTGTCGGATCGGACCAGTCCACAATCAGGCCTGGATTTGAATTTTAAATTTTTATGTCACGACTCGACTCAGCCAAACTTATATTATATATTAAAAAATTAATATAATTAAAAATATACATATGTGAATCTCTTATTTTGGAATTTTAAAATCTTCAGGGGTGTATATAGAAATTCTCATCTAAAAATTGACGTATATTTGTTTAATTATTTTGTTAATTTATCACTTTCCTTAATTTTATTATTGAATAGAATAATTTTAAAAAATATTGTTTAAAAGTTTTATTGCTAATATAATATCGATAACTTTCTTTTATTGACTAATTTTTTTTACATAGTTTCAATTTGATTATTGTAATACTATTGTTGCCATGTGCTCAGCCTTTAAAACGACGAATGATCTGAAGGGCATAGCGCACTCGACTTAATAATAAATGATAGTTGATTGTGGTCGAGCCTTTGAGCTATCCCTTGATTGAGATTTGGATTAGGCGTGATAATATGAAGGGGATAGGGACCGTCGGACGAGTCGCTCATCCAACTGGACCCAAATGGCCAACACGAAGCGGCCATAAACCTGGAGTCACCACCGATCATTTTAGGCTAGGCAAGATCGGATGCCTATTGAAAACAATATTATGAGTTACAAAACTCGAAACACTAATTTCAAGGTCTACGAAGTCCAGAGATTCGTTGGTAGTCTTTGGGAGTTGGTTATGCGTAGGGAAGAACTAGCATCCTACACGCCTGAAATCGGTACCTACTAACTATGCCTCACTTTGGTCTTGGTTAAATTGGTTCTATTTGGTCTTTATTTAGATATAATCCTCTTTAACGCATGAAGTTTTGGAAAATAGAAATCTAGGCTTTTTTTAAAGAAAATTAGATCACATTTGTGCCTTGGATATGTAAGGAACATAGGGATTTTATGAAAACAATGTCTGAATTGGATTTCTAAAAAATTAGATGTTTCATATTAGGCACTGGAGAGATACCAACACATCACCTTGTAAATTTTAGTGGAAAGCGAATTTCAAATATGAATGCACAATAGTCACTACAAGAGGAAAACAAGTTAGTAAGGCAAAAAATGAGAAATGTAATAATATCATAAACAAGCAATCACAAAAAAAAAATGTAAAAAGGGAGGGACGACTGAAATGTATGTCATAATTGCCTTCGATTATTGAATAATAACCGAGATGACAATTTTAAAGACCGGTCTAAATTCGGTGGTAATTTGAAGAAGAAAAAAAATTTCCATCAAAATAGTTTTAAGGCATCTAGAAGAGAGACAATTTTAAGTTTTTTAGGTGAAACCGAGGTTGGAGTATGCCCTTGGTGAGGTGGGGTTGGAGTATCCCGTAAAATAGAGCTATGAAAATAGTTAAAAATTAAAATGAAATCATGAAATTTTAAAGAAAAAACTGGGTTGGAGTATCCTCTTTGAGTAGTGCAGTTAGAGTATCTCCACTAGTGAAAATTTTAATGTGAAATCCTATTTTTTGGTATTTTAATCTTAATTTGAGTCAAAAAGGGCTGATGTTGTGAGGGAGACCAAACGGGTGCGTTTGGAGACATTCGAATGTCTTGATAAAAGGAGATTCAAAAATTAGTTTGAAAATAGGGGACAACATTATGTTCCCTCTATTTTTTGCATTTTTTTGGGTACATCTACAAGCTTAAGGGGGTATATGAGATATCGTTGGAAAGGTTACTCAACAAGGTTTAATATAAAAATATTTCAAAAATTCTAAAAAATTATTTTTTGGGCAGAATTAATTTTCAAATTTAGGTTCATCTTAGCACTGGCAGCATGTACAATTAAAAGGCAATAATGGGTTTCAAAAAATTATTCCAAGCTTATTCGGGATTGTTAAATCTTAGATAATACCTTTCTGAAAAGGTAGTTTTGTGCTATCTTTGAGAAAATTATTTAAAAATTTCTCAAAGATCATTTAATAGGCTGTAATGGCCCAAATAGAATGTTGCACGTTGGTTACAAAGGTTTCAGACAAAAAAGGTTCGAAAAATTATAACTCCCTCATCTGGGATGATTCGAGGGCAAATAAGACACTGTTAGGAAGGAAATTTGATGCCCTTTAAAGGAAAAATATTAGAAAAATCAAAGAAGATATTTTATGGTTTGAAAATGATTTTTCAAATTTAGACTATAATGCTTCCAAAGCAAACACAAGGGTGTTATTTGATATTTCATTTTTTTCAAAGATAGACTCGGGTCTAGGACATTCAAACATATGCGACAGAAAGTAACACAGGCTTCACAAGTTCATTCCATAATCCTGAAGTAGTTTGGGACAATGGAACAACCCGTTGAACATGTCACCAAAAGGAACACGAGGCTCAAGATCAATGATTAATACTGAAAATGATTTCCTTTTTTTTTTCTTTGAAAAATGAACTTATTTCACCATGAATCCAGAGTTGAAATGTTGATTTGCTCCAAGACTGGGAGACCAGTTTGATGAAAACATTAAGTCCATGCTACTCTTTATCTATTGAAGGTAACATAAACTTGAAGATGTTTTTAAAAATCAATTTGTAAGAAACAAGCAAGCATTTTAATGGAGATATCATGAACAAAATACAGCACATGAAAAGATAAACATGGATTAAACATGCAAACATGCAAAGATGATGTTTTGTCATGGAAATAGGTGACATAGATGCAAGAAGATGACAAAGGTTGCATGGAGATGATATAAACATGTTTATACAAAGGAGTGGCTGTAGGGGTTGTCAAGATAGCATTTTGATTTCATGAGCCTCCTTAAAACACAAGAAAAATATTTGAACATACCTAAGACACATTAAAGTGACCATTTAAATATGAAATAGATATATGAATATGGAAGGAACATGGCACAAGGTGCATGAAAAGAGGCTGTATGATGATGAAAATAAAGCATGGTGAGTTTACATATCAACAACATCAAGGTGTCAAGAGGGTTATCAAGATCTTAGGACTACCACAACCAAGGTAACAAAGATTCATAAGAGTATTAGAAGGGTCATGGCAATATGAAGGGCTCACAAAAATGAAATGGATGATCAAAACAGAAAATATATGGAATAAGGAAAAAAATATACCAGCAAAAGCTTGAAGTTTCTTCCTTTGTTAAAGTAGTAACTTTAAGCTTAGTTCCTTTCCTCTTTTTGTAGTGTTTAGCAAGAAAAGGGTGAAAAGAAGAAGCTTTTTAGTAATATGGTTGCTGATTGGGTGTTTTAAGGATGAAAGTGTGTGAAAGGTTGAGTTTTTAAAGGTGTTTTGGTGGTGGTTTTGGGGAGCTACGAGAATGGAGGTTGGTTGAGGGTGAAAGGCAATGGAACAATGTTTTGGTGAGTTATTGGAGCTGAAGTTGTAAAGGATTTATGGGGATGGATGAAGAGTTTTCTGAGATTACTGGAGAACTTCTTTGATATCTGAGAATTTTTTTTATGGCTAAAAGTGTTTTTCATAGTTGAAAAGTCCTTCTTTTAATCTAATGCTCAGCCAATGCCTTTAGGAGATAAGACAAGGGCATTTTTTATTTTTTTCTCCTAGACCAGGGAACATCTCCAGCTATCATGCTCAGTTGACTCTCCTCTTATTGGTTCTACCATGCTGAGCAAAAAGGCAAAATGATTGCGACAGCCTGTAACTGGAGATATGCTTGCCATACCCTCTTATACCCATATATCCTATGAAAGTGACCCTTGTCATTGATTGTTTGGGCTCTAAAAATTTGTTTGAATCTGTTACTGAACCCATAGTTGAGGTTTGTAATGTTTTATGAGAGTTCCTTGGTACAAAAACATGTTTAAATCGGGTTTTTAAAGGCTGAAAAGTGGCTCGAACCAGGCAAAAATGCCTTGGTGTATTGATACAAAACATTTTGTATCGATACACAAGGTACTTTTTACTCCTGAGTATTGATACAATAAGTTGTGTATCGATACTAAGAGCAAAAAATATTTCCAGTCTCGAGACTTAGAGTCCTGTATCGATACTCAATGGCTTCGTATCGATACTTATGCTTGCGTATCGATACATTTTGCCAAAAATCACAACTTTAGCTACTGCCAAGGTCTGTATCGATACAAACATGCCAGGTATCGATACCGCACCTTGGGTATCGATACCAAACCCTCTTGTATCAATGCTACATGTGAAAACTTAAGTTTTTACATCGTAAAGGCCCTGCATCAATACTCTCGCCCTAATATAACTTGTACGTACCTGTAGCTTCTCGATTTAACTTAACTTGCTCACAAACAATAGGAACTTGATTTGTGTATTTGTTTGAATGACCTTGGTGACACCATGAAAAGTGTCCTTTGATGCCTTATTTTTATATATATTTTTTAATACGGCTCAAAGGCATTTCAGACCTTCCTCAAAAATTTTTCTGCTTGGCGCCATGTCACCAACATGGTGCCTGGCAATCGTCCCCCAGTTTTTATTTCTATTTTCTAATTTTATCATCCTTTACCTAACTCCTCGGATGCCAAAAACTGGCCGAACAAAATGAGGTATCTACAACTATAATATATATGAATATAAAACGAAAAATAACACGAATTTAAACTTGAAAATTAAATTACTATGATAAACTAAGCAAAATATCCTCAACTTGAGTACAACTTTTGAATGAAGTAGAGATATAAGATTACATAAATACAATGTAAATACACGTGAATCTAATTTATTGTATATACATTATTTGCAAAAAATATAAGATGATATGAAAATTTAATTTATTTAGATTATATTGATATATCTATAATTTATATTCAAATCAAATAAAAATAATAAAATATAAACTTAGCAACTAGCATACAATAACCTACAAACTTAACATCATTTAATATAGTTTTTTTACTATTTAATTATGATAAAAATTTTCCTTTTACACTTAAAAGGTTTTTTTTTTTAAATTACTTATATTAATCCATCTCATGCTATTATTTAATATTTTAAAATTTTACTGATATTTTATCAAAATGATAATCTTTAATTCAATAATTTAAAAATAAAAAAATTAATATGATTTTATTTTTTTAAAAGAAAAGAATCAATCATTATATAACATTTGATACAAAAATTAAGAGTTATTTGAGTACATAATAAAATAAAAAAATAACTAAAATATAATATGATACAAAAAAATAATATGACCACAACCAGAAATACAAGAATGTGTCAAATTTATATAAAAACAAAGCTGCAAAAAATTGAGAATTATTTGAATATGATAATTAAGCCTAGTAATTTCGAGCAATGCGCGAAAAATAACAAAAATACAATACAACATCCAAAAAAATAACATGATATAAATGTAAAAATGTATTATAATATATATACTACGAATTACTAATGTTATGTAATACATGAAACATGATTATAATATAAGTACAATATAAATAATTAATTTTTTGTTTAAACAAAATCAAAAAAATAATTGCTTATCACGTGCGAAGCAATTACTTTTCTTGATTACAAGTTAACCCTTCAGTTGAAAGAAAAATTATTAATATTCGAAAAAGTTTAACCGATGTTTATAGGTACTGATTAAGCTTTTAAAAATAAAAAAATTTTTGTAATTATTATAGTATTTTTTTAAATTTTTTGAAAGTGATTGATTTGATATAAATATTAAAAAAAAAATAAATGATTAAAACTTATTATAAACACTTGTTAATTGGACTTTTAATATTTTTCTTGATGTTTTATTTTTGTAACAAATTAAAATGGCCATTTAATTGAAAATTAACAAATGAACAAAAAGAAAAGAAATTAAAACTATAAAATAATATAAAAAGTCAAAAAAGGAAAGCAAATCTAAAAATGGACGGAAGGAGGTTTCAAAGTATTCTGATTCTTGCTTGTTGTTCAAACGAAAGGCATTTTTAAGCCATACAAGCAAAAGTTAGTACTTGCCCTCGTGGAGGCGATAAATCAAATCTGAATTCGAATCCCACGTGTACGATCATGATTTAATCATGAAATCACAGATAAAAACCTCTCCATGCACCGCAAACACAGCAATATATCCTCCTAAAATATTTCTTTTTAATTTTCTTATATATCAAAAAAGAACAAAAAAAAAAAAGGTCAAAAAAAAAAAAGAGAAAAAACAACTTTCAAAGAATTCCCGTGAGGAGCGGCATAGGCTCTGTCGCACAAATGGACTCAAAAAGTCTACGTGGCAGCTATTTAGTGGTCAGATGTATCAAAATGTTTCTTCGTTAGGAAATATAGAAGTACTTCAGTTTTCGTTTTTTTTTTTTAAACAAAAATTGACATACTTTAAGCCTTTAAGGTGCGTTGCTCAAATACGCCTGATGGCGTCATACTTCGAGCCCGGCATTTAGCTTTCTCTTCGCCTTCTTCTTTCTCTTAACGGATGCAGAAAAGCGGCCCACTGTTTTATCCCTCACTCGTTCAAACAGACATCTTTCTATTTTTTTTTAAACTCTTTCTCTTTTATAGTTTTTTTTCTTCCTTTTATAATCTTCATTTTGTTTTATTATTCTTAATTATTTTTTTCATGTATGTAAATCCTATCAAAATTTAATTCGATTAACTTTTTTTTTCGTTATAAATTTTTTCTTTAATTTGCTTTTTTTTTGGATAAATATTGGTGATGCATGATTGGTAATTTTTCTTTCCTTTGAAAATGAAAACAATCAATGTGATCAATATCCATTGAAGTTCTTCAATCAAAATCTTTAATTCTTTCAATTACAGCAATTAAAATTCATTTTTTTTCTTCTTCTTCAAAAATGGAATCTGAGAAACCAAATTTTGGTGCAATAATGGTTTACCTCACAAAACCTTCGTGGGTTTTCCTTGTTCTTCTCTTTACAGTTATAGCAGTTCTCTCTCTTCAAATCTCCACAAAAGCTATTCTTCCTTCCCAACTCTTTCTTGCTTCCGGATCATCTAATCCCGACGTCCCACCCGGCTCCGACCCCAGAAGCTGCGCCGGGTTGTTCGGAGAGTTGCCGGAGAGAAAACATGTTATGTCGATAAAGGACTTCGGGGGAGTTGGCGATGGGAAGACTTCAAATACGGCTACGTTCAGGAAGGCGTTAGTTTACATGCAACGTTTCAGTGAGAGAGGCGGGGCTCAGCTTAATGTCCCCAAAGGAAAGTGGTTAACAGGAAGCTTTAATCTCACCAGTAATTTCACGTTGTTTCTTGAACAGGGTGCCATTATTTTAGGCTCTCAGGTCAGAAACGCTCTGTTTATACCATTAATTTTTTTTATTTGATTTGTCGTGTTCATTTTGGATTCTCTAGAATTAAGTTGGCTGATTATTTACTGTTCATTAGTTGCTTATTTGAACACGATACCTCGTAGTTGAAACTTGAAAGCTTAAGTTTTAAAGCTCTGTGCTTTCTTTGTCGTATCTGTTTGTTTGTCTGTTTCAGTTTGTTTAATTTGTTGGGTTCATACTGGAATTTGATGAATAAAGTTGACTGATTAATGTGTATTGAATATAAATTTCTTTCGAAGTTTTTTTAATTA
Source organism: Adansonia rubrostipa (assembly GCA_038381775.1). Taxonomy (NCBI): domain Eukaryota; kingdom Viridiplantae; phylum Streptophyta; class Magnoliopsida; order Malvales; family Malvaceae; genus Adansonia; species Adansonia rubrostipa. Next base: position 13,143,886 of record JBBYHM010000006.1, read on the forward strand.
TGAGGCTTATGTTTAAAAGAGAGAACAGAGTTGGGTTACTCTGTTTCCCCTGTATAAGTTTGTTTTCTTCGTTCTTTTTTCTACTTTCACTACTTTGCTTTTTTAATGAAATATTCTTACTCTTTTTCAGGCGAAAAATAGGGAATTAAAGAACCTTGTAATAAGTGAAAAGAAAGAGAAACTTTCTTTATGTAAAAGTTGGGTAGAAAGAGAGGGCAGGTTTTCAATTAGTGCTTGTTTGAAACATGCCTAGGTTTGGTCATGCTTTGCTTGTTTTTTCATAGCCTTTTCTCTTTAGAAGAGAAACAAGGCTGGTGGTGCTGATGTGCAACTTCAACTAAAAGGGCCCACTAAACACATTTTGTTTCTCATTTGAGTTTAAATTGAGCTATTTTTCTTGTGTAGATTGATTATTAAAAAAAATAGAGAATCCCATGAATGTTTTGAGCAAATCGATATATATGTATTTGCTTGGGGTTCTTTGACTCAGGGCGCTTGAATTAGAAATTTGTTTCTTGCTAGCCTATGAACGAGCAGCTTTTCATCTGCAAATTGTAGCTCATTCTAATTTATTTTGGTCATATTAATTTCTTTAGAAATAGGTGCAATGTAGTGGTGACAGGTGGCTGATCATATGTCATGCTCCTAGTCTTTAATTAGTCAATCTTGAAGAAAAAAAAGTATTTCTGCATTTAGTTATTTAAATTAGTTGCTAAAGCCTGCTGGTTTTTAATTTTTGTGATTATGAATAATAGGACCCAGAGGAATGGCCTGTTGTAGATCCATTGCCTTCTTATGGTAGAGGGAGAGAGAGATTGGGAGGAAGACACATAAGCCTTATTCATGGAGATGGTCTCATTAATGTTGTCATTACAGGTAATTTTATCTTGATTCTTTTTAATAACATGTGTGGAGACATAGTTATGGCACTTTGCTGATTAAAAGGAAAAGAGAAAGAAGAGTTGCTTTAATAAATGTATGCGAGTTAAAAGTTAAATCACGCTTCTTTCTTTAGAAAAGAAACTGTTCTTATTGCCCGTGAAATAAGATGGACCTTTTTGTAGTTCTTGAGAGTAAGTGGAGTCCCCTTGAGTGCTTTTAGTTATTAAAGTTAGTAGTATACGATCGGAAATAATTCATCGTTTTCCATTATTAATATCAATAAAGATGTTTGAATTTTTGGGTTTTCTTCATTTCTGGGATGCAGTGAAAAGCACAATTTTTACCAGGATAGAATTAGCATGGAGAGTGAATTAGCTCTATATTTATTCCTGGCTTGTATTTTTTTAGTCGAATAATTAGGTAAAGCTACCACAAACTTGCATTATGGCTTTATATATTGCAGCTTCATTCATCTAAAAGAAATACTTCATAGTTTTCATTTACTTGACCATCGGTAGAAAAATCATCTTCTTCTTCTAAAATTTGGGAGGGCGAATCTTAAGCAGTTACATTGAAAAAGAAAAATTGTATTCTGAAAATTGTCTGTGGCTAGTACTATAATGGCTTATGTTACTTGGACTTGGATGTAATGGACACGGACATGTGTCTGATACTAGTATGTTCAATTTTTTCTAAATTTTTCTAAATATTTGGAGGGTCCTTGAGAGATCATGTCCCCATACCCATGTCTAAATATTCATCCGATACGGGTGTTGGACATGGGTACTTCAAGACAAATGAAGAGTCGGAGCAACAGAGAAAATGGCAGCAAGCCAGGAGTTCCATTTTGTTTTTCTCAAATTAGAATTAACTGACCAAGGGCCTATAGATAATAACAAAATGAATGCTTTTACATGCACGTTGGGTAATATTTTAGAAAGCATCTAAATTGAGACTTTGATTATGCTATTTCTACCAGATTTAACTAGTAGTTAGATTTATTTAAAAGCAGTCAAACATCTTGATGTCTTTATTTCTACAAAGCAGCTAGCTGCTATCATCATTTTAATTTATTTAGAAAGTTTACCACTACTGTGGCAACTATTACTCTGAAACTTGATCTGTGAAGCATTTATGCCCTCCTGGAAGGATTTATCCAGTATATATGATGCGTTGTTTTAATTTTGTAGGACAGAATGGGACAATTGATGGTCAAGGTAGGCTGTGGTGGGATTTATGGTGGAACAGAAAGCTAAAGTACACAAGAGGCCACCTCTTAGAGCTAATGAACTCTCATAACATTCTAATTTCTAACTTAACCTTCCTGAATTCGCCATTTTGGACCATTCATCCTATTTACTGCAGGTTTGACCTCTCTAGCATGTAGTAGCTCGTTTTATTTTCACTTGTTTATCCATATTATATTTTTTGAGCATGAAAAATGTCAAGATCTTTTGCTCCAGTTAGAATATGAGATGCATGTCCTGGTACTTTATTGAAGATTAATATCATAAGATAGCTCAACCAATGAATCCTAGAATTTAGATATTTTCACCTGAAAATTACTTATGTAAGATGCTGAAAAGAACTTGAGGTTGCGATTTGTGTCCCATTGCTGCTTTATTTATCTTAAAAAATTATGGGTAATATGTGCATCAGATAGAATAAAACTTATGATTAATTGGGGTTGGCGACTCCTTTCTCTCCGTTTTCTAGAAGATTAACGTTATAAGAAAGAAACTAACAGTTAGTTTTTTTTTCTACCTTTTTCCATCAGCAATGTTGTTATCAAGGGCATGACAATATTGGCTCCCTTTAATGCCCCAAATACAGATGGAATAGACCCAGGTATATTAGTGTCATTCTCCATCTTCTTATGTACTTTATTCCATATTGCATCTAACATCTGACAACCTAAACCTCATAGTGGAGACATATTTTCCAACATTTTTAATAAAAATTTGTGCAGACTCAAGTACCAATGTATGTATTGAAGACTGCTATATTGAGAGCGGAGATGATCTTGTAGCAGTGAAAAGTGGATGGGACCAGTATGGCATCAGAATGTCGCGACCAAGCTCAAACATAATAGTGAGGAGAATTTCAGGCACTACACCAACTTGTTCTGGTGTTGGCATTGGTAGTGAGATGTCTGGAGGGATTTTTAATGTAACCATTGAAGATATGAATATTTGGAATTCGTCAGCTGGAGTTCGTATCAAAACTGACAAGGGTAGAGGGGGATACATTGCAAATATCACCATAAATAATATAATGATGGAACGAGTTAAAATACCCATTAGGTTCAGTAGAGGCTCCAATGATCACCCTGATGATGGATGGGATCCTGAAGCTATTCCTAAAATAAAAGGGATTTTCATCAGTAACATCGTTAGTTTGAATTCAACAAAAGCCCCCATACTTGCTGGTGTCCAGGGTGCATCATTTGAAGGGATATTTTTTAAGAATGTTACCCTAATTGGACTTGCCCCAACTGCGGCATGGCATTGTGAGTTTGTTTCAGGTTGTACCAGTGCTGTGTTTCCATTGCCATGTCCCCAGTTGCAGAACAATGGCTCCTCAGCAAGTTGCTTATAGGCTTAATTTTGTGGTGACTTCCTGAGTGTATAGGGAAGTTTCCGGTTTGGATTGCTTTGAACATATTTAACTTTTAAGGTGAATTATTTCACAAACATGATTGGTCTGGGGTTCAGTTGGGCATGTGATTTTTCCTCTATACTCCATGTAGGGGAGATAGGAAGCTGGAGTCTGAAAAGCTTGCAGGCTAGAAGGGCTACTGGCTGAGTTAGCATCCTGCAACTTTGCCAAACACAAGATTCATTGAACAGTTGGGTTTGCTTGGGTGAACAGGTTAGTCTGGTGTGAACTGGATTTGACCAGATGGATTTAACTTTGGTATTTCACCTTTGTTTTGGATTAAAATTTCAAGATTGATGGAATGCTTAGGTTGTGCACATGAAAGGGTTCATCCAACCCATGAAACAAAATCAAACATCTGTGTGGTCCCCATGGACACAGCATGTACACAGAACTCATATAATTCACTCCATTGGTGAATGGTGAAAAGTTACATAAATATTGCGGCAGTCACTCATCTCATTATTTGTCCTATATATGTTTTGGGTTGATTTTGTGAAGATGCAACTGTTTGGGATGTAGATCGTCATGCATCAAAACTGCAAAAGCAAGATTCATCTATAACTGTTTAACTATCTTCTGCAGGCTTACTCTGTTTAACATTATATAGTAAGAACATTTTCTGGGTATTTTCTTGAGTCAGCAGTGCTGCTTTTTAGATCGGTTGATAACTTTTTAACACTACCGCGGAGTTCAAAAAATTCCAATAATGATGTATAGGAAACTAACTATTTATAATCTTCTTAATAGCCTTTTTCCCAGTTATTCTCTAATAATTGTCGGATGAAATATTGGTATGGAAATAAGAAAATATAACAGAACCATCAAGAAAAATAAAAAACAAATGGATATGAAAGTCTACTTAAATGGGAAAATTAGATACATGTTGAGTTGAGGTAGAGTCGATGGTTTAAGTGAAAAGCATACATTTGGATGTTTTCACCATTTCCAGAAAACATTGGAACCGCACTTGTATTTGTCCTTTCCTTCACATTCCAAGGCCAAATCATCGGAGATGAATGGTACTTTCTGCAATCACAAAACAATAAAATATCATCAAGAAATCATCATCTGAAACTTGGAAAAAAAGGCGGATGTTGTTGTATTTGAACCTTTTGCTTTGCAAGATCCTGGCAGCCAGTAAAGTTCTCAGGGAACTTGCAACTGCCAAATTCAACCGTGTATGCTCTGGCAAAGTTTGCTCCACTTGTGGCCAACCTCTTCTTGTCATTCAATTCCTGCAGCGATGATAACCAGCTTAATCAGGTTAATCTACGTTACATCTACAACTACAAAAAATTCTTGCATGTTGCCTGATCTTTTCAGTTTTCATAGCTAAAACACACCTTGTTGGCTTTGCTCTTTTCAAGGTAATCATCAATGACGCCAGCATTTGCAGAAGAAGCAGCAGCTGTGGTGAAAAGGGTAGCTGCCAAATACAGCATAGCAGCTCTTCTTCCTTCACTACCAACTGATTCTTTGGAATCAGAAAATTTAGCCTGCTTGACTCTGATCACAGGCAACTTGTAACCGCCAGTCGCAACTGGGGAAGCAACTGAAGGCACTGAAGCAAGCTTAGCATTAAGCTCAGATGATCCACTGCCTGAGATAGCATAGTTGCATGCCAAAACGCTTGAGTTCATGGCTGCCATTGCTGCAAAAGGTAACTCTGTTTACTACGGAAAATGGAACTCAATTGGCTTAGTCTTTTCGAATAATAGATTTGTGACAGAGGACTTCTGATAAGTAGTGATCATGTGGCAAGAGGAGATGATGTATTGGATAAAAGATTGTGGTTGGAGTGCGGATAAGGTTGAGATTGCTTCACTCCTATTGGCAGACTTTGCTGTTCATGCTGTTTTTGGGGCAACTAAAGTTGTGTGGCAAGCTTGAATTTGGGGTCCACTTTGAAATCTAAAATTGTGCTTGGCATCGCATATATCTGCCAATCTGGGACTCAGTCGGGAGCCGACGGCCACAGATAACAAAATTTCACTTGTTAACGACATACATGGAAGACAGTGGATCAGATTTAATCTAAATTTAAGTATAATATTAATATTATTTATATTTATTTAAATTTAATTGATTTAAAATATATATTTTAAATTTTGTTTAAGTTAGTTTATGTTTATAAATTGATAGTTTAAATTTATTTAAGTCTATCAATATTTTATTTTTTAATTTATTTTTAAAAATGTATATTTTTTAAAATTTCATTTATAGTAATTTAATAGATTTCTTTATTAAGTTAAATAATTTAACACATTTTTTAATTTTACACTATAATATTATGTATATTTATTCTTCATATAATAAAAATTACATATATATATTATATAATTGTATAATGGATTGGGCCAAGCATTGAATGTTGGAGCTAAGACCTGCCTTTTTTTTTAAACGAATTGTATTTTTTTTATCTAAGCTCATAATTCGAATCTAATATTTTTACCTAAACCTTTTAAATATTGAGTAGGCCTTTAAAGTTGGACTGATAATTAACCTAACCGATGAACACCTAATCCATGAGCACTTTGTAGGAAGTCTCGGGGTAGTAAGTAATCAGATTACAAAAATTTATAAAATAATTCATATACATGGCAGCGGAAGCAAATCAAACAAACTAATCTGAGACTTCCTTAACATGATCGTCTTGCATTATCTTGATTAATCTTTAAGATCAAGAAACCTAAAGAACTATTCAAGATTCAAGCATACTTCAATCTTAAGAAGTTTTTTAGCAATTCTATGATCCAAGAACATAAACACTGAGCTTGATTGTCGTAAACTAAAGCTGTTCAAGCGTCCAACCTTTAATGGTTATCCACTTAAGAGACTTGAAAAACCTTTAATAAGGATGATACTTTATTGCTAGAAGCCATGCTAGTAGTATAGATTTCAATAAATTTTTCCTTGCACTTGATACATGTTGATTTCAATGATCAAATTTGGGAAGATAACAAATTTCTTCAAGAACCTCCAAGTTTGCACAATCCATTCTCAGAAAGTTGAGAAAATTGCAAATCAAGTTCCTAAAGGTCTTCTGGCCGAATTTTTTAAGTTAATTCAATGGGATGGCTAACATAGGTTAAATATATCTACGTTTAAAATTTTAATTTTTGAAAAATTATAATTTTGCCCTTGGCCTATATAACTTAATCAAATTAGGCCTAAGTAAACATTACTTGTATTAGACATATTAGCCCAGTCTCAATCTAATTTTTACTAATCATCATTATATGTGTAACCTATGAAGCCCCCATCATATTGGCAATAAATATAAAATAAACCAATAAAAAAAAATTATATTTATAGACAAAGATTGGCATTTAACAATGGCCACCTAACATGCAGGGAGTGTCAAATATGGTTTTGACAAGCCCTTCAGTGTTCAGTATTTTAGTGTAATAAATATCCTTTCATCATATATGCTGAAATTAGCAAGAACATGGTTCAGTATCTAATCTTAGCCTATTCCATATTAGTATGCAACCTTTATGTGTTAACTCCATAATCAGTATTGCCTTGGCCAAAGACTTTGAGTTAAAATGGGTTAGGTACACTTGAGATATGTTCCCTTATATCACATGTGGTGATAAATCCTCTTTGGATCACTTATTCACCTATCATATGATTCATATCATACCCAAAACCACCTTACTATAAGCATCCATCTATTATGGACTCGTTCATGATGTAATCAAAGCATGACACTCTCATTTGACATGAACTAGTGTTACAAGTCTAAGGACCACTTATATTACTAACACATGAGAGTATTTCCATAGACACTTGAGTGAAATATCAAATGAAACTCTCATAGCGAGTCATGTTCAGTGAATTTGTTAACATAATAGGCACCCATATGATGTCCCTATGTATCTCTATACTTTAACTCATGAGATCAGTTATATGTATCATATGCATGGAGGCTTACATATGTCAATCTTTATGCATTGTGAATGCCATGTCTTGATAATACAATGACTAGGAATGTTTTTAGAAACATGGCTTTGATGCATAAGAATTTCATAATTGTAACTCTTTGTAATTATCCTGCAAGGCCAATGTGTTTTATGGGCTTTATCTACATAAAATATTTATAACAATTATACAATTAAACCTTATGGATAAAGAAATACCTTTATAATATTAATTAAATATAATATTTGATTACATGAAATCACTAAATGTTAATGTCCTACAAGCCACAATGATTGGCTTGTAAGGCTTACACTAACAATTTTCCACTAGCACTAAAGCCAATTACCCATATATCTAAGTCCTATACCCTCCATATGACTATCATGTTTCTGCTAGGATGACTTTAGTGAAAGGATTAGCTAAATTCTCCTTGATAGGTACTTTTTCCATACTAACATCAAGTTTCTCAATAATATCTCTGATGACAAGATATCATTGTAATACGTGTTTGGACTTGTAATGAGACCTTGGTTCATTAGCTTGCATTATGGCTCTATTGTTATCAAGTAACAATGCTTGGAACCACATCAAGTTCATAAAATGAACTTATTTATCTAAATTGCCTCATTTATAGCCTTACACACAAAGATGTTTTTGGCGTTAGTTGTTGATCTATAGTCTTTCATGTTTGGAATCTTTCCAACTGACTATAGCACCAATAAGGGCAAATACAAAAACCATTTTGCAATTTACTATCATCCCAATCAGATTGAAAGCTAGCATCAATATAACCTTTTACATAGAGTTTAGCCCCTCTATATACCAAAAAGATATCCTTAGTCCTTCGCAAGTATTTAAGGATATATTCTTTGCAACACTCTAGTGACTTTCACTGAGATCCCTTTGGTATCTGCTAGTGATACTTAAAGTGTATGATACATCTAGTATCGTACATAGCATAGTGTAGACACCTAATTTTGTTCGGTTCTCATTTCCAATTATCTTGAATATCTAGGATCAAGAACTTAACGGCCATCCTCATTGAGACTGATATTTTTCAGATGAACAAAACATTTTCAAATAATCATAAGTTTACATGACAAAAAAGTCATATTCTGATCTTTAATTTCAAATATATAGGACGAATATTTAAGAGGAAAAAATCATTTTTTATCTTTTCTGTCAAAATTTTGAAAAGTTGTTTATGCAAAAGATATAGCGGTCAAATTTTTCATTTTTAGGAATTTTTAGAGAATTTTCATTAAACTTGGAAGTTGACTGTCGTATAATCATACTGATACCTGTATAGTATTTATACCAATATGCACCCTAAAAAATTATAAATATTCAGGGAAAAATATATATTGGCATTTTCTACTATGAAGTGTCAAACTATAAATTTTGTAAATTAATTTTGAAGTTTATAGTTTTATGAGTATCATGCTTGTGAATTTTGCTTTTGGTTTTTGTTGATCTATTTTTAAAATTTTACAAGTTCATTTTCTTCACTTTAGAAATTAATGTTAAATAATATGTGGTCTTGAATTTATTTTACTTCAGTGTCAATGAAATTTCATAATTTTTCTCAGTATTGAAATACGAGTTTTTCTTTACTCGTAAAATTTTTGGTGGAATCCTCTCGAGTTTCATATATCAAAATTCATAAGATATTATTATTTGATCTACATTAATTCAGTTTTAAAAAATTTATTCATTTTCATGAGTTTTGAATTTTTTTCTTGAAATCCCTCTATTTCTGAAAGATAGAGTTTTCTACTTTGTAAATATTTTCGGGGTGATTTTTCTTGGTTTATGATTTTTAAAATTCATAAAATATTATTATTTGATCCACATTAATTTAATTTTCAAAAATTCATTCATTTTGATTTATTTTGAAATCCCCTTGTTTCTGAAATACGGAGTTTTCTACTCCGTAAATATTTTCGGAGTGATTTTTCTTGGTTTATGATTTTGAAAATTCATCAAATATTATTATTTGATTCACCTTAATTCAGTTTTTAAAAATTCATTCATTTTGATTTTTTTCCTTGAAATTCCCTCATTTCTGAAAAATCGAGTTTTCAATTACATAAATGTTTTTGGGGGAATTTTCTTTGGCTTAAAATTTTTAAAATTCATCTAATATTATCATTTAACTCCCATTAAAACGGTTTTGAAAAATTTAATTTATTCATGGGTTTTGAATTTTTTTTCATATATGTCAATTTTCTTACACTAAAGCATTTCTCATAAAATTTTACTAGTTTTAAACTTCCAATCAGGATCTTTTGCACCATTCCATGTATGAAATTTTGTCTATGATCAGTTAACATTAATTCCAATTTTATTTTGTTTTTTGGAAATTTTATTTAATTTACTTTTTCCAACTAGTTACATGCTAACTAGTTTGTTTTCTCATCCAATTACTTTCTAACCAAGTTGGTTACATCCCAATTACCCATTACATGAGCTGATCAACTTCATCGTGAGCTTGATAATAGAGTGATTGATAAGAAAAGATAACAAGAGCATGGGCTTATGACATAACATTTATTATTTCCAACCCAACAAGCCATCTTCACATAAAAAAAAGATAAAAAAAAAAGAAATTAGGGGCCATTCAGCCACTCCAATTTGGGGCAGCAATATTGCCACCCCTTCCTCTATAAAATGAGGATTTTTTTCTTCATTAAGGGCTTTTTGGCTAGAGAGAAAAAAAAAAGAGAAGAAAAAAGAGAGAGCTTGGAAGAAAAAGAAAAAACACTTAGTTTTTCAAGTTTTTCCTTAAGGTATCACACTTGTCTTTTTTCTTCTTCATTTTGATTCATTTTCATCCTCATTCGTAAGCCAAAATCATGTTAAGGCTCATGGATTCTCATCCATGTTGAAAGGCTAAACATGGTGACCTTAATTTTTTTTTTTTTTGTATTTTTAGTTATTTTTTAGTTAAATCTTGCATATATATATATAATATTATTTTTGTTATTATGATTTTTATTTTGTTGTATTTATGTTCATGTTTCTTTCATGTTATTGTGATGTTGATATGTTGATTAGAATAA
>JBBYHM010000006.1:13170020-13208859 GCA_038381775.1 Adansonia rubrostipa
TTCAAAAAATTTTGAATTTTAAATTTAAATTCGAATTTGACTCGACTTGTAATCTCGAATTTACTTTTCACACTACATAAAAAATTATTTTATATAAATATTTATATATTTTATAAATTTTAATAAAAATTATTTTTATCTTTAAATATTATTTTTAATCTAATCAAATCGATTTAAAATAAAAAATAAAAATTTAAATTTAAATTTAAATTTAATAAAATTAAACTTATCAAACCCGACGGATTGACTAACATTTGGGCTTGCATTTGGCTTCTACCGAGCCCCTAGGTTGGTGAATTTTATCTCCTCTGTCGTTTAATTGATCCTTACGTATCTGCTTGGTATCAAACTGTGGCGCTGTGAAAACAATTTTCACAGCGCCACGACCCAAAATCCCAAGGGTCCAGTGATTCAGCTTCATTTCCATTCTTATCCCTTTCTTTAATTTAATAATTTATATAAAATAATTTTATATATAAAAATAAATAGTTATAAATAAATATAAACATAAAAATAAAATATATAATTATGTAAATATATTCATAAATAGTTAAATAAATTATCATTAAATATATGACAAATTTTAACATAAAATAATATATTAATAATTTTGATTGAATATTTTTTAAAATTTTAAAATATTATAAAAATTTATAAAATATAATAAGTAATTAAATATTATTTTATTATATTTTAATTTATATAAATATATATACATATTTTAATTTAATTTAACATCTTTAATAATTATTTTTTTATTATATTTTATTTTAACATCACTATTATAATTAAATTGAAACATATATTTTATTATTATTTTAATTTTATTATTATAATATTTAATTTTATTATTATAATAATTAATTTTATTTTTATCGTTATTTTTAATTTCGCCACCGATGTAAATGGCGCTAGACATATCCTACGGATGACAGTGAAGTGGCTTCTACTAAATCTGTAGATGAAATGAATAATTCTTACAAAGGTGCAATTATTGGTGGGTCCAGATTCTTTTCGATGCGCTGTGATGTAAAGTGGCTTCCAGTTTCACAATGCAGAAACTCACTACATATTACATTGGAAATCGAGATGATCTGCGAGGCTATTAATATGTACCCCGTGACCCCAAATTGTTGGTAGTTGGCCTGCTGCCAAAGCCGTAGCCCCTAGCCCGTGCTTTCAATGAACCAAACCCTACAAAAACATACAGCTTATAATTGCATGCCATTGATTCTGTGACCACCTAGAGCCAAAAATAAAAAATAAAAAAAAAAATTAACCATCCTATGATCTCCTTTTAGCTTCCTTTTTGGCTCTTCGCTTCACTAAATTTCATTCATCCTGGCCTCTGTCTTCCTCTCCACAAGACTTCTGATCCTCAACCCTTCTCAAATGGCCTCTTTTCTCTTTTTCAACGTTATTATCTCCTTTACATCATTAACCTTAATCAATGGAGATGCTGGTTTAATCCAAAAAACTTGCAAAACCACCAAGTACTATGACCTTTGTGTTTCCTCCCTCAAATCTGATCGGACAAGTGCGAATTCGGACCCAAAGGGCTTGGCTATGATCATGGTCGGAGTTGGAATGGCTAATGCCACGGCCACATCAACCTTCTTATCTTCCCAATCGCTTAGTACCACAAATGACGCAATCATGAAGAAAGTACTAAAAGAATGCTCCAACAAGTATGCCCAAGCCGCGGACGCTCTCCAAGCCTCCATTCAAGATTTCGACTCTGAGTCATATGATTATGTTTACATGCATATAATGGCAGCCGCGGATTATCCAAAGGCTTGCCATTATGCGTTTAGAAGGTACCCGGGTCTAATCTATCCGCAAGAGATTGCACGTAGAGAAGTTGGTTTGAAGCATATTTGTGATGTAGCATTAGGCATTATTGATCAACTTGCTTTATAAATTTTTGGTGTGTCACAACTTTTTTATGCACATTAACTTTGCTTGGTTTATGTTTATTGTTTAATCCTTGTTTTTCGATTTCGCTGCCATTAATGACTCTGGATAATGTGATAGCTGCTGCTTGTATTTCTTATTATTATTATTATTGGTCGAAAGGCTACGTGGTTTTCAATAATGCCTATGTCTAATTTGAGAATATAGTTTTTTTTTTAGATTTATCTCTCTTCAGCTTGAACTACATGAAACAAGGTTTTTTATCAATAGAATTTTTCATCGAACAAGTTGAATTTTGGTCGAAAATATTTAAATCGAAGAAAGTTTTCATCGAAAACAAAATTTTTGCAAAAAAAAAAAAAATTGACATTTTCAAAGAAAATTTCGGTCGGAAATGTTATTTTTGATGAATTTAATGTTTTTTTCCAATGAAAAAAATAATAAAAAAATGTGCTAGTAGAATATTTCATTGCAAATAATTTTAAGGCAAAATAGTATGTTGCAATTAACCTTATTATTGACGGAATATTTTGTTGGTAATAATATATGCATGGGAATAACTAATATCTCCGACGAAACTTTCCGTTTAAAAAGTGTTTTCCCTAATAAAATTAATTAACATTTAAAATTTTATTTTTGTGACGAAAAATTCCGTCGCTAATAGACAAAATTCCATCGAAAAAAGTAGTGAAAAGTTCATGCTTCCACTAAACTTTTAGTGAGAAGAATTCTGTCACAATAGTTTCATCTACTTAATTTCGGCACTAAAAATTATTTTTATCTCTAAAACATTTTTTTTTACTTGGAGTGTACGATCAATAAATTAATATAATTTATAATTTGTAAATGAAATCTTAGATTCATGGTAGTTTTTTTAAATCAAATTTCTATAGAAAGTTACTTTTAATATTATTGATTATTGTCAAGATTATTAGTTTTTTTTTTTTTTAACTAAGTGCTCCATTATTTTTGTTTTCTGAGCTGGCTTTTCCATTAGTTAATTTATGTATAGTCCTTCGATTTTTATTTCAACCGAAGGACCATTGTCTGCGACGTGCCAAAGCACTGATTTTTTTTTTCAATTGTTTTTTTTAATTTTGGTGAGAAATATTTTTGTTGTATTTTTATTATGTTTTGTGTCATGATCCTATTAATTCTATATTTTATAAATTTAACGTGTCATAATTTATTTTATCTAATTTTGATATATTTATATATTTATTTTGTGTTTTACTTATTTTCTCTTTTAATTGAAGGAACGTTGTTTGCTACGTGGGAACCATGGTCTGTCTTTTTCTTTTTTAATTTCATTTGCTTTATTTTTTTTTGAATTCTGTAAGAGTTGTATATTCGTGTTTGTGTTCATGTTACTTTTTTCATGTTATAATTATATTCAATGTATTATATATTTATATAAAATTTGATACGTTAATAATTAATTTTATATAATTTGACATATTGTAGATACCTCATTTTGTCCGAACCAGTTTTTGGTATTCTAGAAGTTAGGTAAAAGATGACAAAATCAAATATATATATATATATATATATATAGAAATAAGAGGGGCAATAGCTAATGTTGTGATTTTTGGCAAAATGTATCGATGCACAAGTATGAGTATCGGTACAAATCCATAAAGTATCGATACTGGCCTCTAAGACTCGAGACTGGAAACATTTTTTGCTCTTAGTATCGATACACAACTCATTGTATCGATATTCAGGAGTAAAATGTACCATGTGTATCGATACAACATATTATGTATTGATACACCAAGACATTTTTACCTAGTTCGAGCCATTTTTCAGCCTCTGAAAACCCGATTTAAACATGTTTGTGCATAAAAGAACTATCATATAACATTGCAAACCTCAACTATGGGTTCATTAACGGATTCTAACAAATTTTTGGAGTCCAGACAATTAATGACAAAGGTCACTTTCATAAAATATATGGGTGTAAGAGGATGGCAGGCATATCTCCAGCTTGCAGGCTTTCACAACCTTTCTACCTACTTCCTTAGCATGGCAGAACCAATAAGAAAGGAGTCAACTAGACATGGCAGCTAGAGATATGCCTTGGTGTAGAAAAAAAACCAAAAATGCCCTTTGCATTGCCTACTAAAAGAAGTCGCTGAACCAAGAAAAAGAGAACCAGCTATCTCAAAAAAAAAACTCCCTTAGCTATAAAAAAAAAAGCTCTCTAGCAATCCCAGAAAACTTTTCACCCATCCCCCCAGATCCTCTAACAACTGCAGCTCCAAAAGCTTATAAAAACACTATTCCATTACCTTTCACCCATAACCAACCTCTATTACCGTAGCTACCCCAAACCACTATTGGAAAACCTTCAAGAACCTAACTTTTCACATGTTTTGATCCTTAAAAAGCCTCACCATCAACCATACCACCAAAAAGCTACTTCCTTTCATCCTTTTCTTGCTAAATAATAGCAAGGATAAGGACAAAATTAAGCATATAGCCACTACTTCGAGAAAGAAGAAAGTTTAAGTTTTTTGGTACATCCCCTCTACCTTGATCTTTTTAGTTTCTGTTTTGTCATTAAAATCATCTTAGTAAACCCTTTTTTCTGATTTTATGGCCATCTTAGGACTCATATGCATTTTCTTTGTGGCTTTGGTTGTGGTAGTTCGGGACCTTGATGTTTTCTTGGTGGCTTAATGCTGTTTGGTTAACTAAGCATGCTGTTTTGCATTTTCATCACCAAAATAGCCTCTGTCCATGTACCTCTTGCCATGTTTTTTTCCATATTCATGTCTTTATCTCATGTTTAAAATATGCATCTTAACATGACATAAGTATGCTCATGCATTTCCTAGAAGCTTGATAGGCTCCATGAAATAAAAATGCCTTTTTAGCAAACTCTTTTTAAACATGCTCCTTCTAAGCATGTTCATGCATATATCTATCATCTCTATGCATTTGTTTGTTATCTTTTCTATGAAAAATGTCATTTTTGCTTGTGCATATATATCCTCCAGATTCTGCATCATTTTGTGATACTTTGCTTTTGTTGAGATGCATGCTTGAGTGCTAGAAAACTCGATTTCAAAAATATCCACAAGTTAAGCATATGCTATCTCCCATATATGGAGAATAAGATGGGCTTAAGATTTTTATGAAGTTGGTTTTCCAACCTTGGAGGCAAAACAAGCATTCAGTTCTGGATTCATGGAAGATTAAGTGTAAGAGTGTTATTTTTTTCAAAAATGAAATGAAGCCTTTTAGTTGAAAAATGTGAACCCTTGGTCCTTAGCTAACCACACTCATAGTGGCATGGTCAATAGGTTATTTTATCATCCCAAACTACTTTGAAATTGTGGAATGAACTTGTGATGCCCATGTCAACCTTGCTTCTTGGTTACGGATGTTTGAACATCCATGGCCCGAGCCCAACCTAAAGAAAAATCAAAATACCGAACACCTCCCTTATTTTGTTCTGGCAGCACAGTGGCTTAGTATGAAAATTATTTAAAAAAATAAAAAATGATCTATTGAAAATGTGTTGGTATTTTTCCCTTGAAAGGTTTCGAGTTACCTTTCCAACAATGTCTTATTTACCTTTAGATCATCTCGGATGAAATAGTTACGATTTTTCAAATCTTCGCTGTCTGAAACCCCTAGATCCAACGAGCAGTTTATTGTTTGGGCTATTTCAGCCTAGCAAACAACATTTTTGAATCCCTTGAATATTTTTCCCATGGAGTTCATGAAATTCACTTTTCGAAAAGGTATTATTTGCATTTTAACAATTCCAGATGAATCCGAAATGATTTTTCAAAGTCCATCATACCTTTACCTTGTATATGCTACCAGTGTCGAGACAAGTTGAAATTCTAAAATTAATTTCGCCTGGAAAGTGATTTTCTAGGATTTTTGGAGTATTTTTACATTAATCCTCATCGAGTTACCTTTTTAACAGTACCTCGTTTACCCTGAGACCTCTGGACAAGCTTGAAATAAATTTAGAAAGAGAAACGACACGATGTTATCCTTTGTTCCTAACCTAATTTTCGAAACATTTTATTAAGGCATTCGAACGCCTCATGATCTACTTGGCTCCTTCTTGTAACCTAGGCCCTTTAGACTCGGACCAAGGCTAAACAAAAAGAGGAACATTTTAGCCAAACCTTCGGCTCTCAATTTTTAAAAATTCTCTATTTTCAAAAATATGACCCATTCCTCTTAACGTTGAAGATTTTTATTTTTGGAGTTACTCTAACCCCATATCTCTGAGGGAATACTCCAACCTTGCTTTTACCTCAAAATGACATCAATTTTTTTTTGAGGATACTCCAACCCTACTTCTTTGAAGGGATACTCCAACCACGCTTTTACCTTAAAATGACATGAAATTTTCATTTTTGGAGATACTCTAACCCTACTTCTTTGAGAGGATACTCTGACCCCGCTTTTACCTCAAAATGACATCCAATTTTCACCTTTGGGGATAATTCAACCCCACTCTTCTGAGGGGATACTCCAACGCCGCTCTCCATATTCCTTCTAAAATCCAAACTTTTTTCCTGTGACATCTTTGAGTCATTGAAACCCTTTTTTTCTCCTCAAATTTCCATTGAATTCGACTAAGTCTCAACATTGTCATCTATGTTATTCATTAATAATCGAAGATAATTATGAGAACCATTTCGATCGTCCCTCCTTTACATGTATTTTGTGTGGATTTATTTATTTTTTTATTTTCCACCTTACTAATACATTTCCTTTTGTATGGACCTCAGGCATTCATGCTTTAAAAATCATTTTCAAAATCACAAAACGATATCTCATGTCGGTATCTCTCTAGTGCCAAATATTAAATATTTGATTTTTTTAAAACCCATCCGGAGATCATTTTCATAAAAAAACCCCTATGTTTCTCACCTCTGCGAGGCGCATAGGTGATAAAATTTTCATTAAAACCTAGACTCATATATTTACAAAATTTCATGCATTATAGGGGATTATATTTAAATAATGATAAAAATGGAACTGAGGAAACCAAGATTCAAGTAAGATGTAGTTAGATGGTACCAATTTTCAAGCATCGTGGGGGTGTTAATCCTTCCCCACATGTAACCAACTCTCAAACCCAAAATAATGAATCTCTGATATTATTTTTAATAGGCATCCAGTTATGCCTAACTTAAAATGATCGGTTGTGACTCCAAGTTTGTGGCCACTTCGTGGTGGCCATCCAAGACTAGTTGGATGAGCCATTCGTCCAACGGTCTTTCACTCTTTTATGTTAAACATCATCATATTTTTTCAGTAGAGAGCGCTTTAGCCTTTCGGATCATCCGAAGTTTGTAAAGGCTAGGCACATGGAACGTCGATAGCTTGGCGACTCCACTGGGGACTGAAGAGAGTTAGGCCTATAACTAGCTACTTCTCACTCGGTTTTTGATTTTTTTATCTTCATAATTATTTAGATATATTTTTCTTTTATTTTTGCTTATTAATCTCTATTGTTTTTGTTTTGTGATTGTTAGGGATTATTCAAGCCCAAATAAATATTGATTTGAATAAGTATGGTAATAAAATAAAAAGGTTTGATAGTTTTCCTAATACACACCGTGCACTTTCATTTTGCACTAGATTCCCACCAAACACCATGGTGAGGCTAGGATCCTAATTATTAGGAAGAAGTGAGCCATCCGTCTTTGTGAGTAACCCTCCGCATAGGCATGGTAAGACCTTTTGAGATGTAAATTACCTATGTATCTCGTGAGTAATCCTCCATCGGGTTGAACCCATTCTGCCAAACCCGCGATGTGCCTATGATCAGGGTGCCTCGGCTATCTTTACCGAACAGAGGAGCGATTTGGATTCCTATTTTGGCATCTACTTAAACTCATATAGTAAGCCCTATGAGCCAAAACATGTCAAACCATACTGGAATACTGATAGAATAACCCAAAGAATAGGGTCACTCGGGGAAACACTTATTACCTTTACTCCTGTATACCATATTATACAAGTGACGATAGGTGAACATCGTCGCTCACATTTTTCATGTCATTTTTATGATCATTTTTTTAGGGTATGCTATAATGTTTTATGGCTCACCCTTCCTTAGCAAGTTGGTGATGACAAGCAAACGTTCACACCTACAATGCCAAAAGTTCATAATCTGACCAAAATAAGTCATCATGCTGATGAATTAACACAGATATTGATGAATGAATGTCAATGCTTGTTTGGTTAGGCCTATCTTTACGTGGTATTGTATCACCACGTGTAAAGGCAATCTTAGTGTAGATACGCTGTCATGCTGTCTGATTGTTATGCTTGCCTCTATGCATCATATTGTCTATTCTTGGGGCAAACTTCTACGTGGTATTTTCATTTTGTTGCTTTCGTTCTTTTCTATGCTTATTTCTTTGTACAGCTGCTAACTTATCATTTCTTTTTGTTCTCTTTTGCATGCATGCATCATTTCATTATTATTATTATCGTGGGACAATTGGCCAATGGTGTAGTGTTTACCAAAGGGTGTCTATCATGGAGCAACAGTCAGCCTCAGAGTTAAAATTTTTCGAAGAAGCTCAAGCTTGGTTTGAGTGACGGCAGCGTGAAGATAAGGATGTCCTAAAACCCAGGTATATCTCGACAGCCCATGAAAAATAAAAATAGGGTATCATCAGAATGACTAGCAAGATCTGAAATATATATGGACCAGTTAGGATAGTACCAAGAAAGAACCATTCATAAGGAGATATGGGGACATTGCCCTTTTACTCCATGTCCATTTAGATGTTAACTTGTTGCAGGCCACTTCCTAATTTTAGAACCCTGCATATCAATGCTTTACCTTCAACCATAAGGATTTGACCCTCACAATAGGGGAATATACCTTGCTGCTCAACATCGAGAGGACCAAGACTAATAGAATATATTGTAAAGTGTTAAACCCTCTAAAAAGATTGGCCTAAATTCTCAGTGCACCTGAGACATGGATTGAGGGTCACAATAAAAAGAAGGGAAACAACGAGTGCATTTCATGGGCTAGTTTGAAAGAGGCAATGGCAAATACTACTGATGTTCAAAAAAATGCAAGACATATTCGCTTTGGTGATATATGGCTTAGTCATTTTCTCTAAGATGCTAGGTTATGTCGAAGTGTCAATAGCGGATCTTGTTTCTTGATTGTGTTGCAAAATTAACCTGGTACCTACTATCATCGCTGAAGCCATTCGATCCTTTAATTTTTGCAAGAAAATAAGGATAGGACGTTTTATTGGATGTGCACCTATTCTTCACCTGTGGCTTGCTAGCCACCTTTGCCTGAAAGAAAAGATAAGGCCATACAATTTCTTCCTTGACTTCAGTCTTATCTTCAAAGTCCTCAATAAGGAATGGCTTCACAAAAAGTTCGAAGAACAATGGATCAAAAAATTCAAAATCTCAACGGGGATGAAGTGACATGAAAGGCCGCTTGGTTCTCACCATAAACCATCATGTTCAGATGTGGGGATTACAATTATGTGCCACTTATTGGGCTCTGAGGAAGTACTAGCTACGCATCTATTCTGGACCTTTGACAATTTTTGTATCAACAATTTGTCCTTTTTGTTCAAGATTTAAAAGCATGCGACCTTCAATATGGTGAGTCAGATTCTAAGTTAAAATTTTAGTTAGCCTTTCAGGCTTAGAGACAAACTTATTGCATAGAAAGACATTAGATAGGAGGTAATGTGACCCTGAGGTATAATGAATGGAAGCTACGTTGCATCAATAATGCCTTGCCTCTATCCGCTGTTGTATCTGTAGATGAAGAATTCCCTTTTGAAATCGAATTACTTAGACGATAACTTGAATAAGAAAAGACAACTCTTACCAAGGAAATAGCCTACCTAATGGAGGAAAAGAGTCAATTAGAGATGGATGTTTATCTAAATGAAAGTGAGCTAAAAACGAGCTGATAAGGAGAAGAATCATCTCAAAAAAGATCTCGAGAGTCTAAGGAAAGGCTATGTAGCCATCAGCAAAGCAAACAAATCACGATGCTGAAGCAAGTCTTTAATCGAGTGGAGAACAAAAATTGCCACCCTAAAAAAAAAACTACATCAATGGAAAGAAGCAGCTAAAGATAGTAAAGAGAAGCTTGTCAGAGCTTGAACCCTCGCATTAACTTATCAAAGAAGAAATCTACGGTTAGAAGCTCGAGTTCGAGATTTGAAAATGAATCAGGTTAAGAGTGAGACATTAACAGTCAGGGTTCAAGGCTTAGAGCAGTCCTTGCAAGCTTGCCAAAACCAAGTGGATGAATTAGTACTAGCCTCAAAATAGCGGGAGCAAGAATGGCAACAAATGATTGATCAGGCACGCCAAAATTATCAAACTCATCGTCGCCATATCATTGAACAAATTTAAGCAACTCAGTTAGAGGCTGAATATATGATAAACGTGGCTTGATCTCTAGTATGTAGCATCTTACCCACTAGAGGTCATGAACAAGAACTGCTGTATTTCTTAGAACATATGATTAAATAATGTAATCATGCTAGACATTTTCGAATTTAATCATATGTATTCAAGACTTTGGTTGCTTTAATGAAAGATGCTATTGGTGGAGTTGTTTCCTAATCCAATTGTCCCTCTTGCATTTGCATCAATAACAATTATTCTTTTTCTACTTTGCATCAATAACATAATTCTTTTTATGCTTCATGAATTCATATCCAACTTCATGTCATGTCATGATAAATTTTAAAGGTCTAATCTATTAATAATCTAAAGTGAAAGTGTCCCAAAACATGAAATCTTCAACTTGCCATTGCTACATCAGTCGTACCCATTGTAAAGCCATGAAGAAGGATCGGTAGTCCTGCAATGAGTGACTAGAACTCATGTACAAAGAACCCCAAAAACAATCAGCTCGTAGGTTAAATTGATAAAACTGTTATCCGAAGCTTTAGAGAATAAAGGATAAACGAGCACCATCAATGCTGGCAAAGGATCAGCTAACCTCGAGAGTAATCTGAATGGTGGTACTGAGGCTACTAATATGCATGAAGCAGCTTTGCATGAATAGCATCCCTCAGTAGCAAGAATTCTATCGACTCAACCATTTATTTATCTCAATCTTGCAATAGCACCACATTTAGTTCAAGACTCTTCGCCTACTATACCTATAGTACCAGATCTTGATGAATAAGCAGAACAAGAAAGGGCAAAAAGGTCTCCGAAAAATGATGAAGACTTAAACAAATACCAATCTTTAGAGAAACATCTTCAAGCTATCGAGAAAAATAATAAATTTGGAATTACAGATGCGAACGCTCTAGGACTGGTCTCTAGCCTCGTCGTTCCGCATAAATTTAAGTGCCAGTGTTTGAAAAATATAATAGGACCACAGATCTCACTGCCCACCTCTAGATGTATTGTTGGAAGATGACCGGGTATGAGAAAAATGAAAATTGCTAATCCAATACTTCTATGACAGTTTAACTAGGGCAGCTCTCCCATGGTACATAGGGCTAGACCCTATAAGAATTTAAACATGGACAGATCTAGCTTGTGCATTCTTTGAGCAATATAAGTACGTATCTAACTGAGCCCCAGATCACCTCTCCCTCATGATCATAGAGAAAAAAGCCTCTAAGAGTTTTAGGCAGTATGCCCAGAGATGGAGGGAGGAGGCAGCTCAGGTTCAGCCTCTATTAACTAAAAGAGAAATGACAGTTATGTTCGTTGGCACTTTAAAACTCCTTACTACAAGAAGTTAGTGGGATATGCCATGAAAAATTTTAGTGATTTGCTCATATCAGGGGAGATGATCGATAATGCCATCAAAAATGGGAAAATATCTATGGGAGAATCATTTGGGTCAATTAAAAAACCAATAAGTAAAGGAAAGGAAAAAAAGTAAACACTATCAGTCGCAGCACCGCAAAGTTCCCTCAAAGTCCATGCTCAGCTCAAGAGGTGTATGCCCTAAATATGTTGTATCCAGGTTTTAGCCCCTGCCAAATGACACCAGTAGTTCACTCTACTAGGATTGCCCCAACAATCACCCTCACACCAAATCCTATTCAAAACACTCCTCCAAGCATGCAACCTCACAGCATAAATAATGCCAGAGCCATAAGTAATCATCAAGCACCCTAAGAAACGGTACATTTTGACTTTGTACCATACTCATATAAAGAGATCTACAATCGCCTATTAGCCGATTGATTGGTCACCTCAATGTTCTTAGACATGAAATCTCCACCATACCCAATTGGTATGATAAGAATGCTTACTGTGAATACCATGCTAGAGCACAGGGACATTTAATTGAGAACTATACCTCATTCAAGAGAAAAACGTAGGGCCTGTTAAAAAGTGGTGTAATCAAAATAGAGTAAGGGCCTAGACCAAATGTTGGGTCTAACCTGCTCCCTAATCACACAAAACTGAAGGTAAATGCCATGATTGATGGGAAAGGCCGTTGGATCAAAAGAGATCTAAGAGAGGTCAATACGCTAATGAGTAGAGTGTGGCAAGCATTTAAGGAAGTTGGGATAGTTAACCCAAGAGAGGAATTCACAAAGTCCTCTTGCTGCTACTGTGCTCAAAAGCATAATTTACAATAATGTTTGTCCTTCCTGAAAATGGTCCAAGGAATGATAGACCGGTCTGAGATAGAATTCTATGAGGAATGTCATGAACTGACTTACCCTTTCGTTAACGTCATCGAAGGGGAAAAAGCAAACGATGATGGTGTCCTGATTTGCCTTTCTCTTATGAGTATGGAGAGGCGGCCAAATGAAAGCTTTAGGCATTACGCCTCTAGGTGGATGGAAAAGGCTGCCCAAATTCAATCGTTACTGATGGAGAAAGAATGATCGTCAGGTTCATTGGCACACTACAATCATCGTAATATGAAGAAGTAGAAAAAAAAACCCTTAAAATCTTTGCGAATGTAGTCATAATTTATGGGATAATGGATGAGGCTTTGAAAATAGAATTGGCAAGGGCAAGAGGAAAGGTAAAATCAGAACAACACGACAGTCGAGGTTCGATAAGAGAGCCAATTCTTGTCAAACCTATGTAGGCGCAGACCTAGAAAGGTTCATTGCTAAGCAAGATTGCAAGATCGTAAAAAATATGGAAGAGCTTAGAATGCCAATGAACACAGTTTGGCAGATTCTGGTAAAAGCCAAATTAGTTAATGGGGTCAAAAAAAAAGAGGAAGGAGTTGACAACTTTTATGATTTCTATACAGTACAGGGTCATACCCTTTAGATGTGTAAAGAGTTTCGTGCCATGGTCCAAAAAATGATGAAGGAACGCAGCATTGAATTTTATGATGAGAAGTAGACTTTGACTATTCAACCTGTAGATGCATTTCCATCTATCAATGCCACAGAAGAAGATGGGGACAATCGCTCCTATGGCATCAGAAGACCACTGATCTTGTATGATAAGCTACCATGTCCTCAAGTCACTCCTGCCCCATCTACACCAATGATGGTCATTCAACTGCCATCTTTATTCCCCTACGAAGATAATAAGGCTGTTCCTTGGAACTATAAGAGTAAAACCTTAATTATCGAGGAATCTAGTCAACTAGCCTTAAATATTGATCTTTCAGGGGTCAGTCATTTGACTTGGAGTGGTAGATGTTATGCACCACCAGTCTTAAGAGATGAAACTCAGTACAAAAATACTAGCCAGAATCCTCAAACACTTAAGTCTGTAACTAAAGGGTTAGATTCAAAATTTACCAAGGAACCAATAAGTGAGAAAGAAGCAATGAAGTTTCTTAAGTTTATCAAACACAGTGAATACAATATCGTGGATTAGCTAAATAAGCAACCTGTCAAAATATCCATGCTGTCACTTTTGCTGAACTCCGAAGCTCATAGAAATGCACTCTTAAAAGTTTTGAATGAGGCCTATGTCTCTCTTGATATTTTTGTAGGCCAGCTAGATCATCTAGTGAACAATATCATGGCTGACAATTACATATCCTTTAGCGACGATGAGATTCCATAAGGAGAAAGAGGAAATCATAAAGCCTTTCACATCACCACATACTACAAATAGAGCATATTGCCTAAGGTGCTCATCGATAATGGGTCAGCTTTGAATGTAATGCCTGAATAAGCTCCCTATTAATGCGTCTCACATTCAAAACAGTCACACAGTCATGTGGGCATTTGACGAAACCTGCAGAAGCATTGTGGGAAACATCACTATCCCACTCCAAATAGCCCCATGCACTTATGAGGTTGATTTTTATGTAATGGACATTGCTCCATCATATAATTACCTTTTGGGAAGGTCGTGGATCTATTCTGTGGAAGCAGTTCCATTGTCCTTGCACAAAAAATTGAAGTTTGTAATTGGAAACAAAATTGTCAATATTGGTGAAGAAAAAGATATCATTGCTGCTACCTCGATCGATGCCCCATATGTTGAACCTGATAAGGGCATTCTAGAACCCTCCTTTTAATCATTTAACTTCATCAATGCCACCTATGTTAAGAAGGGATTACCCATGATTAAACCTCATCTGTCAGGAAGCACGCTAATGGGCTTAAAAGTAATAGTCGATAAAGGTGCTTGAGCAGAAAAAAGGCTTGAAATATGCTTCCAAGGAGTTGCTAAAGCTCTAAAGGTGACCCATTAGACTGAGAAGAGAGGAGTGAGGTTCAAGCCTAATGCAAAAAAAAAAGCAAACCTAGAAGAATCGGGAGAAAAGAATAGCACGTCTATTAGGATAAGACATGGGACATGAACCTATGGCATTTTTGCCATTGCATAAGAACTTTCACTCAAGTGGACATGTTAACATTAGCTTAACAAACGTCATGCTTGTGTTAAGGAAAATTTTTGGGGATTTCTCTATCTATGTAATTAAAGAGCCATCAGCAATAAGTGGAGAGACCGATTTATACGCTCCAAAGCTTATTCTAAGTGTCTGGACTGAGACAGAAATCCCTGTATTGTTCACAACTCTTTCAAAGTAATGCCATGAACCAAACCTACATGCTTTCGTTCAAAAGCATTATGGGATCCTTTGTATGGGCATCTTTTATTAAGTATTATCAATGAAAATGATGAAGCATTATGTATTTCATTCATTGTGTCCATTTTCACCTCTTTCTGTATATTTTTTTACTTATATTGTTATTTTTATATTTTTAGGTATTCGAATGAAAATGACATGAATATCCATATTGAGACTCAGAAAATCAACTTTGAGCAAGCAATCTGTACTGGTAGGGTTGAGTGTGAAAAAGATTTTGAGGAAGACCTTGTACCCCCAGATCTGCTCAGACTAATTGAACAAGAAGAAAAACAGATTTTACCTCAGAAAAAACCCACCAAAACCATAAACCTTAGGATAGAAAAAGACTGAATGGAAGTCAAAATTGAAACCCCTATGAAATCATCAACACAAAACCAATTGATAAGCTTTCTCCAAGAGTGCTGAGACGTGTTTGCCTAGTCTTACCAGGATATACCTGGGTTGAATACAGACATCGCAGTCCATAAACTTCCCCTCGAAACCTAGTGTAAACCTATATAGCAAAAGCTTAGGAAGATGAAACCTGAGATGCTGCTAAAAATCAAAGAAGAAGTTAAGAAACAATTTGAAGCAAGATTTCTCAAGGTCACCACATACCCTGAGTGGGTGGCCAATACAGTCTCAGTCCCTAAAAAAGATTGTAAGGAGCGAATGTGTGTGGATTATAGGGACTTGAACCAAGCTAGTCCAGAAGATAACTTTTTTTTGCCTAATATCGATAATCTAGTGGATAACACCACCAAAAATGCAATTTTTACTTTCATGGATGGATTTTCGAGATACGATCAAATCAAAATGGTGACCAAAGACGTGGAAAAGACCACATTCGTGACCATATGGGGAACTTTTTACTATAGAGTGATGCTTTTCAGGCTTAAAAACACTGGGCCAACTTATCAAAGGGTAATGGTGACATTGTTTCATGACCTTATGCATAAAGAGATCAAAGTTTATGTAGACGACATGATCACTAAGTCGCCTAAAGAGAATGAACATGTAACAGACTTGTGGAAGCTCTTTAAACGCCTTCGCAAATATCAGCTCAAGTTAAACCTTGCCAAATGCACATTTGGTGTCACATCTAGCAAGTTATTGGGCTTCATTATGAGTGAAAAAAGAATAAAAATGGACCCCGACAAGGTTAGGGCCATTCAAAGCCTTCCATCACCTCAAACCCTAAAAAAGGTAAAAAGTTTTTTGGGAAGATTAAACTATACTGCTCGATTTATATCTTAATTGAACGACAAACGTGACCCGATCTGTTAGCTACTTCATAAAAAAATCCTAGAGAATGGAATGGAGAATGTCAAAAACCCTTCAATAAAGTAAAGCAATACCTTTCAAGCCTTTCAGTGCTTGTGCCCCTAATCCGAGGTAAACTTCTAATTTTATATCTATTAGTTTTTGATAGTTCGATGGGCTGTGAATTGGGTCAGCACGATGATTCGAGAAAAAAGGAACAAGTATCTACTATTTAAGCAAGAAGTTCGCAGAATGTGAAAATAACTACTCAATAGTAGAAAAACTATGTTGCGGCCTAGTCTAGACAACTAGGAGGTTAAGATAATATATGTTATACCACACCACATGGTTGATCGCCAAACTGGATCCCATCAAATATTTATGTGAAGCCCCTTCATTGTTAGAAAGATTGGCTAGGTGGCAAGTTCTATTTTCTAAATATGATATTGTATATGTGAATAAAAAGGCCATCAAGGGTAGCATAATCGTAGATTTCTTGGCTAGTCGAGCAACGGATAATTATCAAGCTTTGACTTTCAATTCCCAGATGAAGACCTAATGTGCATATCCGAGGTGAGAGTTGCAACCGATAGCGATTCACCTTGGAAAATGTTTTTTTATGCTGCTTCAAATGAATTGGGGCATGGAATTGGGGCAATTTTAATCTCACCTGAGGGAAGCCATTATCCTTTCACTGCGAGATTGAGCTTTAACAACACTAACAATATGACTGAATATGAGGCTTGCATCATGGGACTCCAAGCTGCCATTAAAAGGGGCATATGAATCTTATAAGCGTTTGAAGACTCAGCCTTTGTCATTTACCAATTGAAAGGGGAATGACAGATATGTGACACCAAACTAACTCATTATAAAAGTTTAATCTCAGAACTAAGAAAAGAATTTGATGATGTTAGCTTTCTATATTTGCCTCGAGAAGAAAATCAAATTGCTGATGCCTTAGCCACCTTATTATCTATGTTTAAGGTCAATCGGGAAGAAAAAAATGGTTTGCCCTGGTATCTTTAGTATATAAAAAATCAGTAATACCCTGATCATCCCATCGAAAATGATAAAAGAACCATACAAAAAATGGCTACAAACTTCATTTTGGATGGCGAAGCACTATGCAAAAAGAGTTGGGACCAGGTATTACTCTGATGCGTGGACGCATCAAAAGCTAAAAAAATCCTCGATGAGGTCTATAAGGGGATTTGTGGCACACATGCTAATGGACACTAATTGGCGAAACAAGTCATGCGATCGAGATACCATTGGTTGACACTAGAAAGGGATTACATCAACTATGCTTGTAAATGTCACAAATGCCAAATCTATGCGAACAAGATTCATGTCCCTCCGATACCATTGCACGTTATGAGAGCCTCATGGCTATTTTTTATGTGGGGCATGGACATGATTAGACCAATCACCTCTAAGGCCTCCAATGTACATCGTTTCATCCTAGTTCGTATCGATTATTTCACTAAGTGAATGGAAACAGCTTATTATGCTAACGTCATTAGAGCTATCATGTGCACATTTTTGAAGCAAGACATCATCTGTCGGTATAACCTCCTAGAGCAAATCATCATGAAGAATGCACGTAATTTAAAAAATAAAATGATGCAAGCAATCTGCTATCAGATAGAATTCAGCACCAAAATTTCATCACATATCATCCAAAAATGAACGGGGCAATGGAAGCAACCAACAAGAATATCAAAAAGATAATCGAAAAGATGGTGAGACGTATAAGGATTGGCATGAAAGTTGCTCTACCCATCGAGATAAAAATCCCGTCACTCAGAGTCCTAATACAAGCATAACTTAAAAAGGTCGAATGGGTTAAAGATCGATTTAAGCAACTTAATCTCATCGAAGATAAGAGAATCAAAAACATTTGTCATGGACAGATGTATCAAAAGCACATGATGAGAACCTATGACAAAAAGGTCCATCCTCATCAGTTTCGAGAAGGTGACTTAGTGCTTAAGCAAATTCTCTCAATCTATAAAGATGTTCAAGGAAAATGGACCCTAAATTGGGAAAGACAATACGTGGTGAAGCGTGTATTCTTTGGAAGAGCTTTAATCTTAACCGAAATGGATGGCAACGACCTATCAAATCCTGTGAACTCTGATTCCGTAAAGAAATACTATGCCTGAAAAGACTTTAGGATGAAAACTCAAAAGAGCATTATATTACTCCTTCGCCCACCATTCTCCAAAAAAACAAAAAAGAAAAAACAACAAAAACAAAAAAAAAAAGAAGAAGAAGAGAAAACTAATTTAAATCGAAAACCCAAGGGGACAGCTTAAAACCAAGTCAAGCTCAAGCCATCATCAGCCTTAAACTAATCTTAAACCCATATTCATAACTCTAACCAAGACACCAAATCATAACTTACCTATCTGTTCTATGCTGACCAAACCTTATCCTCACTTGTATTTGGAAAATAAAAAATAACCGACTTTAAGGCCTTCATCCCACCATAGGGCAATATAAGGAATCTTCTTACGATTTGGCCAACACCACAAGGATCATTTGCTATAGAGAAAGTCTCTGAAAGCACTTAGTGAAAAATTCATGTCATTAGCATCGAAGCCAATCGATCGAGTAGACTTCTTTTGGCTCTTTTGTATTTTAAAATTTTTCAATTGATTAAGAATACAATTGCTTGATTTCTCACAAAACCTTTTCATAACCCTGCATTCCTTGTTGCATCATGTTTATCATTTAATTGATAATGCTTGATAAATGAACAAAACTAATAACAGGATTTCATAGCATTGCTTGGAAATATTAAACGTTACGAGAATTTTTGCTAGGTCTAAAGACTAAAAATGAACTTTAGGGCCATGGCTGGTCCCACTTTCTTTAATCTTGCATCTTGAGAAGTGTTCAAACTCTACCCCTAAAAAAGCCTATCATAAAGAAGAAAGACTAAAGTCCTGATTCGATTGGTACCCAAACAACCAGGGTTTAACATATTTAAACAGTCAAAGAGGCTTTTTAAAATTAAAATTGGCAAAGAAGCTCACTCATGCTTGCTAACGAACTCTTTACAGTTAGAGCCTTCCAACATGAATCATTCAATTTCACAATCCTCTTATTACCATCATAGGTCATCAAAACAAGAAGCCACTTTATCGGATGTGAGAAAGATCCAAAATTAATGGATTATGCCTTTGTAAACACCACTTTCGCATCATTTAAGCACGCATACGCATTCTCATGCATTCTACAAGATTTAATATCTTTTAGGTACCAATCCCTATACAAAAGGCAAATCAGTAAAAGGTGCACTTTTTGTTTTCAAACCTCGAAAAATCTTAGGTACGTGCCTTCGACATCACAAGCTCATTGAAAATCATCCAAGAAAGGTATCGTCCAAGAAAGGTATCTAATCTCAACACTTTTTCTTTCTTTATCCTCAAAGAGCAAGATTT
Source organism: Adansonia rubrostipa (assembly GCA_038381775.1). Classification (NCBI taxonomy): domain Eukaryota; kingdom Viridiplantae; phylum Streptophyta; class Magnoliopsida; order Malvales; family Malvaceae; genus Adansonia; species Adansonia rubrostipa. The sequence goes on from JBBYHM010000006.1 coordinate 13,189,677, forward strand.
TTTTCTTTGCCCTTAAAGAACATGATGTTTTCTTTTCTTGTCCTTCAAGAGCAGGATGCTTTCTTTCTTTTTCCACAAAGAGCAGGATGTTTTCTTTTCTTTGTCCTCAAAAAGCAAGATGTTTTCTTTCTTTATCCTCAAAGAGCAAGACTTTTTCTTTCTTTGTCCTCAAAGGGCATGATATTTTCTTTTCTTGTCCTCAAAGAGTAGGACATTTTCTTTTTTTGTCCTCAAAGATTAGGACGTTTCATTTTCTTGACCTAAAAAAGCAGGACCTTTTATTTCTTTATCCTCAAAGAGCATGACATTTTCTTTTTTTTTCCTTAAAGAGTAGGACATTTTCTTTTCTTATCCTCAAAGAGCAGGACCTTTTATTTTCTTGTCCTCAAAGAGCAAGACCTTTTCTTTCTTATCTTCAAAGAGTAGGGCATTTTCTTTCTTATCCTCAAAGAGCAGGACATTTTCTTTTCAGTCCTCAAAGAGCAAGACTTTTTCTTTATTTGGCCTCAAAGAGCAAGACTTTTTCTTTATTTGTCCTCAAAAAGCAAGACTTTTTTCTTTCTTTGTCCTGAAAGAGCAGGATGTTTTCTTTTTTTGCCCTTAAAGAGTAAAATATTTTATTTTCTTTGTCATCAAAGAGCAGGACTTTTTATTTTCTTTGTCCTTAAGGAGCAGGACGTTTTCTTTCTTTGTCTTTAAGGACCAGGACATTTTTTTTCTTTGTCCTCAAGGAGCAGGACATTTTCTTTCTTTGTCCTCAAAGAGCAAGATATTTTCTTTTTTTTGTCCTTAAAGAGCAGGACTTTTTCTTTCTTTGTCCTCAAAAAGCGGGACATTTTCTTTTTTTGTCCTACTGTCATCAAAAAGCGGGATGTTTTCTTTCTTTGTCCTAAAAAAACAGGACGTTTTTTTTTTCGTCCTCAAAGAGCATGAAATTTTTTTTCTTCATCTTTAAAGAGTAGGACGTTTTCTTTTCTTTATCCTCAAAGAGCACGACGTTTTCATTTTTTTTGTCCTTAAAGAATAGGGCCTTTTTTTCTTTGCCCTCAAATAACAGGGCCTTTTCTTTCTTTGTCCTTAAAGAGCAGGATATTTTCTTTCTTTGTCTTCAAAGAGTAGGACATTTTCTTTTCTTATCCTCAAAGAGTAGGACCTTTCTTTTCTTTTAGTCCTCAAAGAGCAGAAAGCATTTTCTTTTTCTTCTAAGCCCACACAAGCTAGTGGCACCCCTTTCACTTTAGTCCTCAAAGAGCAGAATGCTTTTTCTATTTCTTTTAAGCCCACACAAGCTAGTGTTCATTTTAGTCCCAAAGAGCAAGATGCCTTTTCTATTCTTTTAAGCCCACACAAGCTGGTGGCACCCCTTTCATTTTAGTCTTCAAAAAGTAGGATGCCTTTTCTATTCTTTTAAGCCCACACAAGCTGGTGGCACCCCTTTTATTTTAGTCCTCAAAGAGTAGGGCGTCTTTTCTATTGTTTTTAAACCTACACGAGCTGGTGGCACTTCTTTTCTTTTAGTTCTCAAAGAGCAGGACACCTTTTTTTCCACCCAAAAACTAGCCTAATACACTACACGAATAGAATGATGTTTATTTGTCTTTGCCATGTTCCTAATACCTAGCAATGATCAAAGAGGGGCAGTTGTAGACACCTCATTTTGTCCAGACCGGTTTTTGGTATCCTAGGAGTTAGGAAAAAGATGACAAAATAAAAAAGATAGAAATAAAGAGGGGCAGTAGCTAAAGTTATGATTTTTGGCAAAATTTATCGATACACAAGCATGAGTATCGATACTGGCCTCTAAGTCTCAAGATTGGAAATATTTTTTGCTTTTAGTATTGATACACAACTTATTCTATCAATTCTCAGGAGTAACATGCACCTTGTGTATCGATACACTAAGACATTTTTGCCTAGTTCAAGCCATCTTTTAGCTTATGAAAACCCGATTTAAACTTGTTTTTACATCAAGAAACTATCATATAACATTGCAAACCTCAACTATTGGTTCATTAACGGACTCTAACAAAATTTTGGAGTCCAAACAATTAATGACAAAAATCACTTTCATAAACTATATGGGTGTAAGAGGATGGTAGGCATATCTCCAGCTTGCAAGCTTTCACAGCCATTCTACCTACTGGCTTAGCATGGCAGAACCAATAAGTAGGGAGTCAACTGGACATGGCCACTGGAGATATGCCCTGGTGTAAAAGAAAAAAAACTAAAAATTCCCTTTGCATTATCCTCTAAAAGAAGGGGCTGAACCAAGAAAAAGAGAACCAGCTATCTCAAAAAAAAAAAAACTCTCTCAGCTATAAAAAAAAGCTGTCTAGCAATATCAAAAAACTCTTCACCCATCCCCACAAATCCTCTAGCAACTCTAGCTCCAAAAGCTTGCCAAAACACTGTTTCATTGCCTTTCACCCATAACCAACCTCCATTCCCGCAGCTACCCCAAACCACCACTAGAAAACCTTCAAGGACCCAACTTTCCACATGTTTTGATCCTTAAAAAGCCTCACCATCAACTATACCACAAAAAAGCTAATTCCTTTCATTATTTTCTTGCTAAATAATAGCAAGAAAAAGGAAAAAATTAAGCCTATAGCCACTACTTCGAGAAAGAGGGATGTTCAAGTTTTTTGGTATATCCTTTCTACCTTGATCTTTGTAGTTTCTATTTTTTCATTAATATCATCTTAGTAAACCCTTTTTATGCTTTTATGGCCATTTTAAGACTTTCATGCATTTTTTTGTTGCTTTGGTTGTGGTCGTTTAGGACTTTGATGTTTTCTTGGTGACTTCATGCTGTTTGGTTAACTAAGCATGCGCCTTTGCATTTTCATCACCATAATAGCCTCTATCCATGAACCTTTTGCCATGTTCCTTCCAAATGCATGTCTTCATCTCATGTTTAAAATATGCATCTTAACATGACATAAGTATGCCCTAGAAGCTTGATAGGCTCTATGAAATAAAAATGTCTTTTTAGCAAACTCTTTTTAAACATGCTTATCCTAAGTATGTTCATGCATATATCTATCATCTCCATGCACTTGTTTTTCATCTTTTCTATTAAAAATGTCATATTTACTTATGCATATATGTCTTCCATATTCTTCCATATTCTGCATTGTTTTGTGATACTTTGCTTGTGCTAAGATGCATGCTTAAGCGCTAGAAAACCTGATTTCAAAAATATCCCCAAGTTAAGCACATGCTATCTCCCATACATGGAGAATAACATGGGCTAACCATAAGGGAAAAACAAGCATTCAGTTCTGGATTCATGGAAGATTGAGTGTAAGTGTACTGTTTTTTTTCAAAAATGAAATGAAGCCTTTTAGTTGAAAAATGTGAACCCTTGGTCCTTAGCCAACCACCCTCATAGTGGCATGGTCAACGGGTTGTTCTATCATTCCAAACTACTCTGGAATTATGGAATGAACTTGTGAAGCCCATGTCAACCTCGCATCTTGGTTATGGATGTTCGAACATCCATGGCCCGAGCCCAACCCAAAGAAAAACCAAAATACTGAACACCTCCCCTATTTTGTTCTGGTAGTATAGTGGCTGGAAAATTATTTAAAAAGATAAAAAATGATCTATTCAAAATGTGTTGGTATTTTTCCTTGAGTGTTTCGAATTACCTTTCCAACGATGTCTCATTTACCTTCATATCATCTCGGATGAAATAGTTATAATTTTTTAAATCTTTGCAGTCTAAAACCCCTAGATCTAGTAAGCCATTTACTGTTTGGGCTGTTTCGGCCTAGCAAACAACATTTTTAAATCCCTTGAATATTTTTTCCATGGAGTTCATGAAATTCCCTTTTTGAAAATGTATTATTTGTATTTCAACAATTTCAGATGAATCCGAAATGATTTTTCAAAATCTATCATACCTTTACCTCGTATATGCTGCAAGTGTCGAGAAGTTTGAAATTCTAAAATTAGTTTCACTTAGAAAGTGATTTTCTAGGATTTTTAGAATATTTTTATATTAATCCTCATCGAGTTACCTTTCTAACGATACCTCGTTTACACCCTAAGACTTTCGGATAAGCTTGAAATAAATTTAGAAAGAAAAATGAGATGATGTTGTCCTTTGTTCCTAACCTGATTTTTGAAATGTTTTATTAAGGCATTCGAACTCCTCATGATCTACTCGACTCCTTATCGTAACCTAAGCCCTTTAGACTAGGATCAAGGCTAAACAAAAAGAAGAACATTTTAGCCAAACCTTTGGCTCTTAATTTTTAAAGATTCTCTATTTTCAAAAATATGACCCATTCCTCTTAACGTCAAAGATTTTTATTTTTGGGGATACTCTAACCTTACTTCTCTAAGGGGATCCTCCAACCCCGCTTTACCTTAAAATGACACCAAATTTTTATTTTTGAGGATACTCCAACCCTATTTCTCTGATGGGATACTCCAACCCCACTTTTATCTCAAAATGATATCAAAATTTCATATTCGGGGATACTCCAACCCTACTTCTCCGAAAGGATACTCCAACCCTGCTTTTACCTTAAAATGACATTAAATTTTCACCTTTAGGGATACTCCAACCCCATTCTTCTGAGGGAATACTCCAACCTCGCTCTTTATATTCCTTCTAAAATCCAAACTTTTTTTCTAAGACATCTCTAAGTCATCGAAACCCCTTTTTTTCTCCTTAAATTTTCACTAAATCTGACTAAGTCTCAACATTGTCATCTTCGTTATTATTTATAATCGAAGATAATTACAAGAAACATTTTGATCTTCCCTCTTTTTCATGTATTTTATGTGGATTTATTTATTGTTTTCTTTTCCACCTTACTAATACACTTCCTTTTGTAAGGGCCTCAGGCATTCATGCTTTAAAAATCATTTTCAAAATCACAAAATGATATCTTATGTTGGTATCTCTCCAGTGCCAGACATGAAATATTTGATTTTTTTAAAACCCATCCAAAGATCATTTTCATCAAAAAAACCTCTATGTTTCTCACATCTCCGAGGCGTATAGGTGATAAAATTTTCATTAAAACCCAGACTCGTATCTTTACAAAATTTCATGCATTAAAGGGGATTATATTTAAATAATGATCAAAATGGAACCGAGGAAACCAAGATTCAAGTAAGATGTAGTTAGATGGTACTGATTTTCGGGCATCGTGGGGTTGTTAATCATTTTTCACACATAACCAACTCTCAAACCTAAACAACAAATCTCTGGTATTATTTTCAGTAGGCATCCAATCATGTCTAACTTAAAATGATCGATGACGGCTCTAAGTTTATGGCCACTTCCTAGTAGCCATCCAAGACTAGTTGGATGAGCAATTCATCTGACAACCTTTCACTCCTTCATGTCAAACATCATTATATTTTTTAAGTCGAGCGAGCTTTAGCCTTTCAGATCGTCTGAAGTTCGTAAAGGCCTGGCACGTGTAATGTTGACACATATTTGTATAGTTGTGTCATATTTAAATTATCTTTTGCATGTTGTGCTTATATTGTGCTTTACTTTGGCTCGCCACACGGCAAGGTATTTATTATTTTGGTAAAGAGTGATTTGTATATTCACGTCATGTTTATGTTTTTTGGTTTCCTAATACGTTCATAATTTATTTTGTGCAAATTTTAACATCTTCATGTATTCATATAATGTTCATATTATTTTTCATGTCATTTTTAATTATTTTACCCATGTTGTGTTTAGGTCATATAATCATCTTTCCATTCAAAATTGCTAGGTTTAATTAATGCTATTCAAATAACTCCCAATTCTATGTCACCTGGTGTCATACATATTCATGTTCGTCTTACTTCTTCGTGTCATAATTGTATACAAGGTATTATATATTTGGGTTAAATACATATTTAGCCCTCATAGTTTAGCTCAATTTTCAATTTGGTATATAAAGAAAATTTTTTGTCAACTTGACACCTATGGTTTCATTTCGTCAACACACTACACCAAAATCAAATACCATTACAAAAAAGCTAACGTGACTTTTGTGTCCAATAAGACTCATCCATTTGGCCAAAAGAATCATGTCAGCTATTTAAGTTTTTTGCCATCATATTTTCTTCTTATTGACCAAAAAGCTTAAAATTAATTTTTTTCTCTAAGAAAATGAGTAAAAGTTTAAGATTTTGAAGTTCAAGGACTAAGAAATTTGAAAGAGAACTAATAGTTTCTTAACTAATAAAATTGATTATTGTATCTGTCGTTTGTCTTTTAAACAAAAATCGTCATCAAATTTGAATTTTAACTACATTTTGAGAAGTGGATTTTCAACAAAGAAGGTAAAGCATGGATCTTGCATTCAGTTCTTTCAAATATAACTATTTACTAATTAAAGTCACCTAAAAAGATTGCAAAATATAGAAGTAGATAAGGAAAAAAATACAAAAAATATTACAATAAATACACAATATCACTACTTCCTAGATTGTTGTATAAAACATTACACAATATCAAACTTTCCAATATTAGACATAATAAAGAAATATCTTATAATTACTAGATTGATTTTTTATCTTGGTTAGTTTATGTAATCATCTCTAAATATGGTCCTTTTATAACCTATCAACATATAGAAAATAGAAGTTATTTTCCCTTAACTTATTTCCAATTTGTGTACTTGCTTCTTTTCCAATTTCTTTCTATTATGATAATCAAAGTGCAATTCAAATTGCTCATAATGATGTTTTCCTAAAAGAACTTAGCATATTGAGATTGATTGTCATCATATTTGCCACATTATTATTAAAGGTGTTCTTTGCTTTTTTTTTGCTCCATTTAGAAGACTAACCTATTGATCTTTTTAACAAAATTCATCTTCTAGGCCATCTTAATGACTTATATTGCAAATTTAAGATGATTTCTCTATTTTTATCTTCTGTTTGAGGGGGGTTATAAAGAATATTACATAATAGATACACAATATCACAACTTTGTAGATTGTTATAAATTATATTATACAATAATTACATAATATCTAACCTTCCAATGTTATGCATAATATTAAGCACTAAAAAAATATCTTTTAATTATTAGATTGATTTTTTTACCTTAACTAATTCCTCTAATCACCCTATAAATAGGTTTTTTTTTTGTAACCTATCAATACACAAAAAATACAAGTTATTTTCCTTTAACTTGTTTTCGATCTTGGTGTACCTAATTCTTCTCCACTCCTCACTATTGTGATAATCAAAGTGTAATTTAACTTGCTCATAATGATGTGTTTTATGAAAGAACTAAGCACATTAAGATTGACTATCACTTCATTCGCCAACATGTTACTGAAAGTGTTCTTTGCTTCTCTTTTTAAAAAACCAATTTGTTGATCTTTTCACTAAAACTCATCTTCTAGGGTGTCTTGATGACTTACTACATAAACTCAAAATGATTTCTCTATTTTCATCTTGAGTTTAAGAGGGTGTAAAGAATAATACAGAATAAATACATAATATCACACCTTTTTAGATTATTGTACAATATATTAAACTGTAATTACACAATATTAAACCTTCCAATATCAGGCATAATCTTAAGTATTAAGAAATATTTTTGTAATTATTAGATTGATTTTTACCTTGATTAGTTTATGTAATCACTCTATAAATACGGTACTTTAGTAACCTATCAACACATAGAAATAAAAGTTATTTTCCTTTAACTTGTTTCTTTACCTTTTCCTTTTTCGCATTTTGCTCTTTACTTTTCTTCTTTTGCTTTCCATTTTCTTCTTGGTTTATAATTCATTACCATTTTTCTACTCTTATAGTACTTGCTATTACTATGGAAAAATAAGATATGTCTCAACCTATTTTGACCATTCTTAATGGATATAGCTATTAAACTTGATTTCAAGGGATGAGAAGCTTTCTTAAGGGAAGAAAACTCTAGCGCCATGTTACAAGAGATGTCAAACCTCCTATGAAATCCGAAAAAGAATCAGATAATGACTTTGCTTGTCGCATTGAAGATTGGGATAATAAAAATTACTAAATTATCACTTGGTTTCACAATAATTTTAAACCTTCCATTTGTATGCAATCTAGCCTTCTTGAGACATCTAAAGAAGTTTGGGATCTTTTTGTAACTTTTAACTTCCAATATTAGGTATAATTTTTGGGATTAAGAAATATCTTATAATTATGTATAATATTTTGTACAACAATCTAAGAAGGTATGATATTGGGTATCTATTGTGTAATATTCTTTATAAAAAAACTTGCAGATTTTCATGGTAAAAAGATGAAATAGAGGAGTATAGAACACTAGCAATTTTTGTCTAGTTATGAATCTCAATAGAACCATAAAATATCAGCTCTAACTCCTCATGCTGATATAAAAAATGTGAAAAAAACAAAACAAAGAATTTAAGACTGTATCATTATTGAATGAAAATAAAAAAAAAACTAAAAATAGAAAAATTGTTTGTACTAACTAAAGATTTTTTTTCTGGGATTTCAATTGAACTTTCTCTCTTGTTTTTTCAAAATTGATGATTATTTTCTTTCTTTGTTTTCTTTAAGAAAATGGAAATACCTAAAAATAAAAAGAAAAGTTTATCCTTAAAACCTCTAAATTGATTTAAGTTTTTTATTAATAAGAAGCATAGTGAAAAAAAAAAGATTTTTTTCATAGCGACACCATAAGAGCTAAGCTTTGTCATGGAAGAAAAAGTAAGTGATGAGGTTAAAAATAAAATGCAAGGTCTAAGTAGTTACTGTTGTCACACACTCTAATCTCTTCTTTTAATTGATTTCTTTTCTCTTATCCTTTTTTTTAATCTATTGACTTGCTTAAGCATTTTCATGTTGTAATCATATCATTTTTTCTACATTTTATATAAATTCAATGAAGCTACTATTTTGATTTGGTTTGATTAAAAAAAATACAAATATGGCTTTTAAATAGTTGACATGGCTTTTTTGGCCAAATGAATGCATCTCGTTGGCCATAAAAGTCATGTAAGGTTTTTGGTAATAGAATTTGACTTCAGCGGTACCAAATTGACAAAAACTTTTCTTCAATTAACAAACCGAAAATCAGGTTAAACTATAGGGGTTAATTGTGTATTTAACCCTATATGTTTGTATAGATTTGGACACATTAATTCATTTTATGTAGATTTTATTGTTTTCATTTATTCATGTCATATGTATTTTATTTATCATATCGCGTTATGTTTTAACTATTTTTTCATGTTGTGTTCACATCGTATAATCATATTATATCCAAAATTGCCAAATATAATTAACGTTACCCAAATAACCCCTAATTTTATATCATGAGCGTATAATGATTTAGAGTTATTATTTGTCTAGTTTACATTTGGTAATTTAGATATTTATAACTTACTTTAAAAGTTGCCTCCAAGTGAGAATTTTTTATATAGTTTTTTACAGTGATTTAATTTAAATTCTAAGTTCTTTAACTTAAGAATTGGATCACTACATTTGCATTAGTAAAATATTAAAAATATTAAATTCAAAACTTACCCTATAGGATCTCATTGTGTGAGGATGGTTTGTAACTTTCTCCTTACAAAAACAACGAGTTATTTACTGGAAGGTTTATAGCTTTATCTGTGTAAAGTCTGCTAGTTATTTGTTAAAGGGTTTGTAATGTGCAAAAGGTACAAGTTGTCTATGAAGAGTGTTTATAACTTTATCCATATAAAAGTTACAAGTTTGTGAGGAGGGTTTATAGCTATTTCGTGCGAAAGTTATAAGTTGTGTTAGTAATGATATTTTTACCCTTTTGGGGTCATGGATGTGGGCTAAAGGCTGAATCACATTTAAAATTTTTTTCTCCTGTTTCTTTCTTGTTAGTGCTTGTTACGGTCATCACGTTATTTCCAAAAGCTAGAAATAGGGGTAAATTTCTTGTATAAAAAGAAAACAACTTTTTTGAAAATGTTAAAATCATTGTAATTATAATTAATTATAAAGTAAGGTATTGTTTGATAAATTGAAAAATCAATTGCTGAAAAATTAAGTATTGAATTTTTAATTCTAAATTTATCAACACTAAATTTGTATTATAAAATTTTTTTAGCATGTTACTGAATATTAAGTATTATTTGATAACTTTAACCGTTGACTTAACATGTTCTTCATAAAATAATAACTTTAACCATTGACTTAACATGTTCTTCATAAAATAATAACTTTAAAATCGCGTTGACTTAACCGTTGTGATATTTTTTTTTATGTTAGCTTTTTAGTGTACTTCATCATTAAATATATGATTTTAATTAAATCGCATCAGCATTAACAATTCATCTCAAAATTTTCATAGAAATTAACAATTATATTAGTATTTTAACATTTTCTTGTTACATCTATTACTAATTTTAGTATTTTATTTTAGTTTTAAATGAACATGAACTAATGTGCCTAAGTTTTTTTTAACAGATTAATTTACATAAAGTTATATAATATAAGGACTTCATAGATGCTTTTAAATATTTTGTAAGCATTCCCTTGATCTCATCAAATGATTGCTGAAACTTGTTTTATCCCATTGCCTTAGCATAGTTATTTTAAAGATGAAGCAATTGATGTACTGAGTTTTGCATAGAAATCCCAATTATCTTCTTATTTGTTGGAGACCACAAAATCCAAAAGCACATTTTTGAGGGTTTAATGAAAAATTCTAAAATCAGCTCCTTACAATGAGCTTTTCATTAGCTTAAAACAAAAAAAACCATTAGATCCAAAACACTTCATCTCGGTTAAAAAAGAAAAAAAAAAACTTGTTAACAAAGGGTAAATTTCAAAAAAAGTGAAATACAATAATAATTATTAAAAGAGTAAAAGCGAGAAAAATAATTTCAAAAAAAAAAAAATTATTAGAATTATTAATAAGAAAACTATAATTATAATTTTACTCTCATTTTTGTCTTAACTTTTGGTTGCCTTTGTCCCTGGAGACAACAATTCGGCGACCAAAATATATAAATTATATATATATATATATATTAAATTATAAAATATAAATTATATATTAAACTATTTAAAGATAATAAAAAATTAAAAATATTTTATATTAAATCCTAAATTTATAAAAAAAATATATTAAATCCTAAATTAGAAAATATAAAATATTTAGTTATAGAGAGTCCTACATTTAGTTATGATGAGTCGTATATTTAGCTATGGTGAGTCGTACAATTAACTATAGTCAATTGTACATCTAATTATGGTGAGTCGTACATTTAGTTATGATGAGTCGTATATTTAGTTATAGTATTTCGTACATTCAATTATAGTCATTCGTACATTTAGTTACTATTTTTGATATAGTAATTCGATATTTAACATAAATTTTTTAGTTTTATTATTTTTATATAATAAATTCAAGATTTTATGTAAAATATTTTTTAATTATTTAATAATTTAAGGCAGCCAAAAGATAAGACGAAAAATATGGGCAAAATGGTAATTATAGTTTTTATTAATAATTCTAATAATTGTTATTTTCTTATTTAGAATTAATTTTTCTTGCTTTCATTTTTTCAATAATTATTATTACTTGTTACTTTTTGGAATTCACCCTAACATTTAACCTCAATATTTTTCTTTTTTTCATCCTTCTTATTCGCCTTTTCAACAGCTAACAATGATGATATTAGCATTTAATATAAAATATTTTTTATTTTTATTATTTTTAAATAATTTAATATAAAATATTTTTATTTTGTATTATTTTTAATAGTAATTTAAGATTTAAAAAAATATTTTTATTTTTATTATATGATATATATTAATATACTACAAATTACACATAAATATTATGTAAATTGTACTATTTATGTGTAATTTTTGTAATATTTAGTTGTAATTTTATCAACTACTAAAATTATAAATTTATCAAAAAATTAAGTTTTTCTTAATATAATATAACTATTGCTAATATACCCAAATAAATTATTAAACTTAAAAAATAAGAAAACTTTTTTCACTTAAAAAATTACTACAAAAATTATTTCCCAAACATATAATATATTTAAAAAATAATAGAAAATAATTTTTAGAAAATTATAGTTAATTTTCTTAAAGAAATATTTTACATACATATATTACATATTTGGTAATGTTTTTATATAAATATGTAATTTTTGTATGTAAATTCAATAATATTTGTATGCAATAAATTACATACACATATTACCTTTAAAGATTTTTTACGTAAGTATATTACATATAACACAAATTATATATAAACATTACATAAATTGTAATATTTATGTGTAATTTTTATAATGTTTAGTTGTAATTTTACCAATTAATAAAACTTATAAATTTATCAAAAAATTAATTTTTTTAATATAATATAATTATTACTAATATACCCAAATAAATTATTAAACTAAAAAAATATGAAAACTTTTTTTATTTAAAAAATTATTACAAAAATTAATTTCCCACACATATAATATATATAAAATAAAGAATACAAAATAATTTCTAAAAATTATAGTTAATTTTCTTAAAAAAATATTTTACATAGATATATTACAGATTTAGTAATATTTTTATACAAATCTGTAATTTTTGTATGTAAATTTGATAATATTTGCATGTAACAAATTACATACATACATTACCTTCAAAAATTTTTTGCACAAATACATTACATATAATATAAATTACATAAAAATATTTAATACGTATTTATATTACTTATTGTAATAAACGTATGTTATAGATAATATAATTTATGTAACTATAATATTTTCTATAATAGTACTTCTTATTACCTGTTGATAATATATTTATGTAACTTACAAAATTTTTATGTAAATGTAATAAATTTATGTATTACAACTTTTATTATCTTTTATCATAATTTCTATAAGTAAATAATATATATGTGTAATTGTAAAAAAATATGTAATACTTATTTATATTACTTATGATGATATACGCATGTAATAGATAATATAATTTATGTAATTCTAATATTTTATGGAATACTATTTTTTATTACCTAATTATAATATATTTTTGTAACTTACAAAATTTTTATGTAAATATAATAAATTTATATATTACAACTTTTATTATTTTTTATCATAATTTATGTATGTAAATAATTTATATGTGTAATTATAATAAAAATATGAATACTACACTACATTACCAATCATAATAATTTATATAATAGATAATATAATTTATGTAACTATAATATTTATTGGTAATTCTAAATTTTTCTTTTAAGTGATAATGATTTATGTAATTTATAATATATTTATGTAATTATAATAAGTTCGTGTATTATTATGTAATAATATATGTAAAAAAAATTAAATAAAAATTATGGCAACTGGTTTAACTGGTTGCCATTGAAGCTTATCGGAAGCTCTCCTTAACAAATGTATGTTAGAACCCCTGGGTTTAACTCAAATAGGTCGGCACCAATCGTACATACATAATGATTTCAAAGTAAAATAAAATGATACTTGTATCATATTATTTTAATTTGTGTATTAGTTTGTATCGATCATATTAGCTTATATTAATTTATATCGATCAATATAGGTCAATATTAGCTCGTACTAAAGGTGTTCAAGAGTGAGACGAAGTCTGATTTCAATGGGGTCTAAGCATGATATTGATATTATGCATGCTTCTTAAGCTTAGCCCACCTCAAAATATAGACCTTAAATTTTACGCAAGCTTGCCTATGTTTATAAATTGATAGTCTATGTCCATTTTTATGTTTTTTTTAATTTATTTTTTAATTTTTTAAATATGATCTTTAGTAATTTAATAATTCTCTTTATTAAGTTTTAAAGTATAATTAGCTTAATATATTTTTTAATATTTACACTAATATTATATATTTATTCTTTATATGATAAAGAAATATATAATGTATATAAATACAAGAGGAGAAATTCACTTCCACTAGTGTAAAACTAAACTAGTTTTACACACTTGCATAACCTTTTATATGCTTAATATATTAACAAATCAACTGTTGGATTTAATAATATAATAGTACTCATTATGCATGTAAAGTTTTGAATTGATCCGATATTTCAGTCATACTAATCGAGAATACTGATGATTTTAGTGTATATTAACAGTTGAAAGTTTTTTACATTGAACAAATAACAGTTTTAATTGACTCAAAACTCGACGCGTACGATCTACATGAATAGAAGATGAAATACAACAGTCAGATTAAACAAATATGAATTATATATAAAGTTATGCAGGTGTGTACATCTAGTTTAGTTTTACATTAGTGTAATTTGATCCTTCCTTTAAATGTAAAATTATTATATGTTATTATATAATTAAAAACAGGTTGGGTTGGGCTCACGTCTTGAATGTTGGAGTCAACGCCCAATCCATTTTTTAAACAGGCCTAATTTTTTTTACCTAAGCTCATTTTTCTGACCTAATCCCAAACTCTCCAAAATATTGAGACGCCCGAGCTTAGCCCAATCCGTTTTTAATTATATAATATATATTAATTTTATATTTTTATAAATTATGTAATTTTTACGATATAAAAAATAAATACATATAATATTATAATGTAATGATTAAAGAATATACTAAGCTATTTATATTTTAAGATTTAATTAAAAAATTATTAAATTACTAAACGTAAACAAAAATAAACTATTAATTTATAAATATAAACGAGATTGAATAAAATTTAAATCTCATATTTTTTATTGAACTAAAAGATATTATTATCAATTAAAGATTAATTCAAATTGATTCAAATTTTTTAAAAATAAAAAATATATTTTTAAATTTATTCAATTCAAGCCCTGCTGGCCGCCCCTGTCTCCCATGGGTAGTTTTACTGAAAAAGAGACAGAGGGGCGACATTTCCCGCCAATTGAAAGAAGGGCGCCAAAACAACCCCTCCTCTTCTCTTCTTTACTCATCTCGACTCTTCCAACCTAACCCTAAAAATCAGATCTAATTCTTTTACAGTCTTAAGAAAAATTTAAATAATAAAGAAAAATGAAAGGAGGCACCGTTCAGATAAATTGGCACGACACCAAGCCCGTCTTAACCCTAGACTTCCACCCCATCTCCGGTCTTCTCGCCACCGGTGGCGCTGATTTCGATATCAAGGTTCCTTTCTTTTTCTACCATTTCTTCTTCTATTATTATTATTATTTGTGTTTAGGAACTATGTTAGTTTGTTACATCAAAATGCTGTGTTAAACCATATCATAGGCAAGGGACGTGGGGCAATTTTATTTAATTGTCAGTCAAGCCAGGCTGATTCGGTTGTTGTTTCTTATTTGTTGAACTTGTCAGCTTTGGTTAATTAATTCAGGCCAAGTGCAGAAGAAAATCCCAACTGCTTCATATCAAAACAGTCTCACTTACCATGGCTCCGCCGTTAATGCCCTTCGCTTCTCTCCTTCCGGTAGTACAAGAAACCCCCTTCTTTGAACTCATAATTTATCTTAAATCCGGATCCCGATGATTATCTGTTTAGGCGCATTGTGTGTTAATTACTCGAGTTGTCTATTCGAACTTGAATGTCTTTTTCCTTTCTCATAGTTTGATTTTGATTAAATTATTTTTGTCTGTTAGGAATTATTATTTTGAGCTCAAGTTGATTGTTGTTCCAATTTTCATATGTCTTCTTGCTGCTGCACTTTGTTTGTAACTTTTAAAACAAATCTTCCTAGTTTTCATAAATTTATGATTGTTCTTTGAAGTAGCGTGTTTATCTAAGATCGAATGAACTTTTATGCTTTTAGGCTATCTAAATTTTCTATTCTCTTTGATGGCTGGTGTGTTGTGCAGGAGAACAACTTGCATCAGGCGCTGATGGTACGGCTCTTCAATTTCATCATATGATCAGTTGGTAGTTTAAGTTCTTTTGTTAATGAAGTCTGGTATTTGCAGCAAATTCTGAAATGCAATTTTCCGTGTGACAGGAGGTGAGCTGATCTTATGGAAATTGCACACAACTGATACTGGTCAAAGTTGGAAAGTTTTCAAGAGTTTGTCGTAATGCCTTTAATCTGAATGCATTATAAGCTTCTATAAGATTGTTATTTCTTGCAAATTGGTTTTCACTTTGGCTTTTGGGTGAAAGTCTTGGTTAGGATGAAGCTTCCATGGATTAAGGCCATTCTTTTTATCCTTTGATTAATAAGTTCTAGGTTGCATACTTATGGTTCAGAGATGATTCCATCAAATTTATTATAATCTGAAAAATAACAAATAAATGCTTTGTGATTAAGTAGACTATATCAACATTGAAGCATATGTAAAAACTCTGACCATAAATCTTCTAGAAGCCAGTGGTCTAAGCTAACTTTATTCAGTTATATTTGGATTCAACCATAGTAGTCTGACTTTTCCTTCACCTGTTAGATATCTTATATTGATGTAAAATTTCCAGTTTAGGAGCCTCTTTAAGGGTCTAATTTTGTTGGTTTGACTTCTTGCTCGTGACTGGGCTTCCTAGATTTCACCGTAAAGATGTTCTAGACTTGCAATGGTCAACTGATGGTGCATTTCTCATCTCTGGATCTGTTGACAATTCTTGTATCATATGGGATGTTAACAAAGGTAAAAAAGATATATAAAGTATGTTTATAAAAATGTTTTGTTAATTCTTTTATCATCATCATGATTATAATTTTCTATCATCTTCAGGTTCTGTCCATCAGATATTGGATGGTCATTTCCATTATGTTCAAGGTGTTGCCTGGGATCCCTTGTCGAAGTATGTTGCGTCTCTCAGTTCAGATAGGACTTGCCGAATTTATGTCAATAAGCCTCAAACCAAAACAAAGGGTGTTGAGAAGTTGAATTATATTTGTCAGCATACCATTGTGAAGGCAGAACAGCAACCAACAGATGATGCTAAGGTTGAAACCGTCCTCTTTGTTATTTTCTGTATCCTAAGATATATTTGTTACTTATAACTAACCTCACACATGGTTTGAGATACAGTCTGTAAAAAACCATCTTTTTCACGACGAAACATTGCCATCATTCTTCCGCCGATTAGCCTGGTCACCTGATGGATCATTTTTACTGGTGCCAGCAGGTATTGACCTAAATATATGTCCTGTTCGATTAAATATTTATCATTATAGTTCAATACTTTCACTCCGGTTAAAGTATTTTGTCTTTTACAAACCTTCTCCCTGTCATCATTTGTGGGCAGTAATTAGAAGTTCTACCCTTGATAGTTCTGAACCAACTTCACTTAAAATTTATCTGTAGCTTCTCATGTCATTTATTCTTTATAGAGCATGGACTTGCTCCATTGGCTAGATTGATAGCAGTACATTTTGTTTGACATGTTGTGCATTGCAGGTTCTTATAAAATGTCAGCTTCAACTGAAACAGTAAACACTACTTATGTCTTTTCCAGAAATGACCTGTCAAGGTAAAGATATTTACTTTATTATTTGTCACTACATATAGAGGCCTGACATCTTAATTTCTTAATGCATAATCAGGCTCATTTACATTCGGAACCTAAATTGTTTGGACTGGATTCTATTTACATTAGCTTTTGTTATTTCTGGGTGGCAGACCTGCTTTGCTGCTCCCTGGTGCTAGCAAACCAGTTGTCGCAGTTCGTTTTTGCCCTTTAGCTTTCAACCTTCGGGGATCAAACCCAGGTATCTTTGGCTAATAATGGTAAATTGTTCAGGAGGCCACCCTGAATTTTGATGGTAATCTGATTCTCTGTATCCTGACTTTGCAGCTGGCTTTTTCAAGCTTCCTCATCGCCTTGTTTTTGCTGTTGCCACTTTGAATTCATTGTATATTTATGATACAGAGAGTGTTCCTCCAATAGCAATATTGGCTGGTCTTCACTATGCAGCCATAACTGACATTGCATGGTAAGTTTTATGGCTTCCCAAGCAGAGAGTTTTATGGCTATCATTGTTTGATTTAGTTTATCACTTGGACTTCTTAGCTTCTGCTTTTAATTGTTGTAACAAGGTCATATGACGCACGTTATTTAGCATTGTCATCTCAAGATGGTTACTGTACTTTGATAGAATTTGAGAAGGACGAACTGGGACTACCCACTTTTCTATCAGGTTTTTGTCTTGTTTCTTCATATGTATTCTTATGTTTGCCAATTTTCTATTCAATTTGGCCTCTAATCCCCTCTGACCATATTTTGTTTTTTTTCTAGAGCCTAAAACCAGGAACGTTGAGAATAAGTGCCCCATTGTCCAGAAAGCTGATGACATGGTCATTGAAGTTGATGGTGTTTCGGTCACAGCAGATAACCAAAAGGCGGAAAGTGCAGAAAAGAGAGAAGGGAAACAGGAATCATCAAGTTCAAGTTTGGCAAATGCTCCCATCATCTCAAATAAGCCAGCCAAGAGGCGTATTACTCCAATGGCAATCGATCCATGATTTTGTGATATGCCATCTTTTGTAGTTGATATGCCAAGGTTTCCGTCTGCATGTTGTTGCCATTTTTAAACTGGATGTATCATGTATGGTACAGTATATATAATTGAAAGCAATCTATCGTTCGTCGAAAGTTGCAGTTTAAACAAATTAATAAAAGAAAGGATCATTTCTTACTATTTGAATTAAGCTCAAGTGGCTAATAGCAATAGTAACCATAACCAAAAGAAGTTAAATCGGGTTATGTACTACTGTAAACAATTAAAACATGAATTAAGGAGATACTTGATTACTTGCTTTTTTTTTTTTTTCTTTTTCCGAATACATGATTACTATTTTGGCTTTTCAAATACTTGATTACTTGTTTGTTGCCCAACTTATTAAGTTATTTGCTCATAAATATAAACAATTTTTATTTGTTTCCATGATTTCATAGTATTGTCTTTTACTTGCACGAAAAGATAGAAAGCATTCAAGACCCAACACGTCTTTTTGTTTTTTTTGCTATTTTTTTTCTCTTATGTCTAGACTTACTCTTAAATTAAGTTGGATTTGAATTAAGCTCAAGTCCCATATCAATGAACTATTTTTTGTCCGATTATTAGATAAATCTACTTATTATTTGGTGAACCATTCTTTCATCATCATTTTATGTTTCCATGAACTAAATAATTATTCCTTCTTTAGGTTTTAATTTGCTATTCTAATCTTATCAAATCACTTCCTTTGATGATAACCTTCAACTTTATATATTTATACATATATATATATATAT
>JBBYHM010000006.1:13214232-13230465 GCA_038381775.1 Adansonia rubrostipa
TTAATATATATGACACTAAAAATACTCAAAAAATCCTAAAAAAATCATTTTAGGCCCCAAAGGAATTTTTTAATTGGACATTATTGCATAGCATGTCCAAACAACTTATGAGTTTATTTCCAATTTGTCCAGAACTTCTACTTGATGAGCCATATATGCTTCGAAAATTATTTAACATATTTTAATTGAAAAAAGTGAGAAAAAATTAAGAAAAAAAGTTATCCCCACTGAAAATAGCTCGACTTAATGTCCATGCATTGAAATAGAGCTATCCAAACAACTCATGTTAAAGAATTTCTTCGAGGCTCATCTGACCACGAAACAGCAAAAATACTGATAAAAATTAATATCACCTAAAACGTAATGAAAATATTTCTTTTATCAAAACTACAATAACCTAAAAATAGCACTTACGCATGAACATTTGCTAACAAATTTTTTTAACTTGCTTCTAGACATTCAAATGTTTGTTGGTTGAGAACTTGACTTTTTTGCATGTTAGAAGGATGAAAAAAAAAATCTAAGTGACTCTAATTAGAACTTTAAATGCCATCACCAATGAAAAGTTTGAGAGTCACGTGAGTAACTCATTTTTATCACATTTTTCTACATTTAACTCACCAATGCCACTCACATGAGTGTAGTAACTTGTACCCAAATGAACGCTAAAAATCAATATCAAACACACAGAAGCTATTCTAATGGCTTCCATCAATGCTCTACAAGTTTAAGCTTCAAAATCTAGTCAAAACACTTAGAATATATTTTTTAGTGCTTCAAATCTATAATGAATCAAGCTTTTTATTTAAAGGTCCCAAGTTGTTCTTAAATAAACTTAGTTAGTAGAACTAAACGTCAACTCAATCATGAATTAAATAAACCAAAGCTCACAATTGAAGGATCTTTTATGAAAACAGAAATAGGAGCACTTTATATAACATTTTATCTAACATATAATATTCTACCTATTATTATTTACTAACAACTAATCAATCACAATCTTAGGCATAAAAAATCTAGCTTGGCCAAGCCTATCAAGCCAATGCATGCATTTTTACATAGTCAATTCAAACAATTCTCACCATTTATCCATTAAACAAATTCAATTAGACTTAAATTTAGCCTAACTACATGATTTACATATGAAAACATGTTTTCATACAATCAAGCCAATGCATGCATTTTTACATAGTCAATTCAAACAATTCTCACCATTTATCCATTAAACAAATTCAATTAGACTTAAATTTAGCCTAACTACATGATTTACATATGAAAACATGTTTTCATACAATCAAGCTTACATTCAATTTATGATTTCATGATCTCATCCAATGAAGTATAATTTTAGCCAATTTAATCTAAATTAGTTCCTAATTTCATCGAGATTTAATTAAATCATTATCCTTAACCATGAACCAAAGCATGATCCACCAAGATCTAGCTTGGTCGATTGATGTTCATCATTCACAAGCATCTCATCTTTAAGCACATAATTTCAACTATAACACTTGAATCTTAGTTTAACTTAGCTCAAAACATCAAGATTAGGCAAGATATCATTATTTGAATCAAAGATCTAGTACACTTATGTTGACTAAACCTAAGCTTTATGGTTTTTCTTATGGCCGATTGTGATTTGAGTTTAAAGAAGCGTGATCTCCCTTCAAAAACATGTGATCTCATCTCTGAACATTAGGATTTAAGGTTGTTTCAAGTTAAGTCATCAAGATCTAGCTAGACCTAAAGCTAAACATGTTCGAACATAATCTCAAACAAACAAGTTATGATTTCAAGTTTAATTCAACATAAAATCAATAAATCATGCTTTAATCACATTAAAAAGAAATTAGATGTAGCTCAAATCAACATAACATCACTAAATCATGAAAAATACTCATGGTTGAATCATGGGGATCAGTAAAATGGTTAGGCCAAACCATCATTGACTGCAACAAAGCATGGATTTCAAATCATAATCATGTAATTAGGTTAAAATCAAAGAGATTAAGCATAGAAATCACCTTCCAAAGCTTTCTTCTTTAATAGAGGATGAGATAATTTCTATAGCTCTCCAAAATATCTAGAAAAATCTAAAATATCTAAGTAACTAAATGTAATTAAGTGTAAATATGATTCAGTCTATAAAATGATAGCCAAACACTCTAATTTATAGGCTAATTATGGATTAGCCATTCGTAAATCACCTTAAGGTGATATTAGAATTAGCTATTGACTCTCTTAGCAATTTAGAGTGAAATGACCTTAATGGCCTTTGATGGGTAATCAAATTCCATCCCATTAACATGTGATATAATTTAACCAAGGCATAGCTTATTAGCTAACCATATACAAATTTTCCTTGTATTCAATTAATCATGAAGTGTTATTCTAAAATTACAATTGGATGTTCCTTTTTGTAGCAAAAATATCCCTCAATGACCTTCCATTGAAAATTCAAAAATTTTTATCCTAAATCTTTTGGATTAAGCCTTTGAGAATTGTCAACACCTTGATTCCTAAGGTTTTTTCATGACCAATATCAATTACACTTCCTTAACCTAAAGTCTGCATTCAATTTCATTTTGATATAATCAATTTTGAAATCTAAGCTCTAAAACCTTTCTGATTTAATGTTCTAACATTTTGACTTCTAAAACAAGTTTCATTTTTCAGTCAGATGATCTCAATCACCATTATAATCATCTTAAGTGACATACACCAGTCAACCTTTATCACACTTAGATCTTTAAGACACAGGTTTCGATTTTTTAAATCTGGCATTTATCCCCTAAATTGAATAATTAAGCTTAAATGCCTTATTTCATCAAACTAAGCTCATGAAATCATTTTAAAACCTATTTAAGACTTTTCTATCATCAATAACTCACCTAAAAGGATCCAGACCTAGAAAATACCAACTAACCCTTAAACCAGAAAAAAACTAGTTATGGGGCTTGGCCAAAAAATACTCTTATAGTACGTTACAATGTAAAACCAAAATTTTTTATTGACATTCATTATTATGGCCAACATGCCTCTTAATGGCCTTTCATTAAAAATGCAGATTCACCCAACTTAGATTTTTCATATTAGCGTTCTTTGGCCATTTCTCTTTTTTATTCTTATTGGATCTTTTTCATCCACAATTTCATTTTGGTGAAATCAATATAAAATTTTGATTCATCTAAGCCCTCCAATTGCAAAGTCTCTATATTTGACTATTGGTTTCACTTTTTAGATTTTGGTAACTTTGACTTTAAGGTTGACTTTTAGTTTTGAGTTGACTTTAACTTTTACCATCAGGACTCTTTTTCTAACTTTGATTTCTCTAATGATCATCCTATCCTCTTCATCCAAAGGGCCAAGTCAAAAAGGTACCTACAAGTACTCAAACTAAGAAAAGCATATCAGAGGGTCCAAACAAATTAGGAGTCTATAAAGGCTAGCGTGTTGCATGCTCTTACAAGGATTTCCATTCCCTTCCTTAGGGCCTAAAACATTTGGGGATCCTCTCATAAGGGTTCTTATTCTTTCATGAATGGCTTAACTTATTTTGTGATACTTTTATATAAAGTTTTATTCCCATTTCAAAGGCTTAACAAAATAGGTGATGCATCTTTTAAAAGGTTCACATTCCCTCCTTAAAGGCTTAACACATCGGGGGATTCTCCCTTAAGAAGTCTTGTTGCCTCCTAAAAGCTCAACACATCATGTGAATACATCGGTGCTTCTTCTTTATAGGGGCCTCAAGGGCTTAAGATATCAAATGAAGCCTTCTCGATTAATGTGTCAAATATTACCAAGTTGGATAAAGTGTGCACAAGAAAGGTGAAAGCTTAAAGAATATGTGCTAGATGTCCACTGTAGATGATTGCCTAAAAGTATAAGTGGTCTCTAAATGATGTGCTCAAGAAGTTTAAGACTTATGAGAGAAAAAATTAAAAATGTCGAAGTTGAAACTTTGAGACATACTTTGGTGTTTAAGTCAATTTAGGACATCAGGTAATGTTTAGAGCAAAATGATGACAACTGAAGGAGAAAACCTATCATTTCAATGAATAGCTGTATTTGTTTAAAAGATATAGCCTTTGGGCAACAACTATCCAACAGGTAGATGCTATACCAGGAGTCACGATCTAGTAACCTACAACAAAGTGATGCCATAATGTGCCCATCTTAAGCGCTTTGGAATTTAACGTAAGAGGCTACTTGATAATTTTGAACATAATATAATTATACGATACACATGAAAAATAACATGAACATAGCATGAATAGAAAAACATATTAAAATCTATATAAAAGAAATTATTAACGTATCAAAATTTACATAAATATAAGAAACTTCAAATACGATTACGACATGAAAAGTAATATAAACACGAAGGCACATATCATAAAATTAGGAGTTATTAAATATTATTAATTAGACTTGAAAATTTTTAGTATAACATGATTAAATGATATGAACATAACATGAGAAAAATAATTAAACTATGTCATAAAATAAAAAACTTAATACAACATGAATATACAAGAGTGTTATAAACTATATACAATAAATTATTAATGTGTCAATTTTTATATAAATATATAAAAATTAAAACTCAATTATGATAAAAAATAATATGAAAATGATACAAATACATGATATAAAAATGCACAAAAATTTTTTTAAAAAAAGATTGCCACATGGCAACCCGGGAAACAACCCATCCTCTGGTTGCTTTAGTCTATAGCATATATAGATTTAACAGTAAAGTTAGTATGTACAGTTATTATCAAAGTCTCCAAAACGCTTCATATGTTACAACGCAGTCCCAAAAATTAATATACATATATATATATATATATATGTATACATGATTGATAAAAAAAAGTTTATATGCCTACATGGAAGCTGTTCAAAGACAGTTTATCGAGGAAGAAGCAAATTGACGCATGGCCTAGGCTAAGCTCATTCTAATGGAATAGGGTGCACTTTCTATGATCTGATGCTCAGTCGAGAAGATTCTAAGGGCACAGAGGTCACGTTGAGACCAATAATTGTCTCTCTTGTCTAAACTAAGGTGAGTAATGAATTTGAATATAAAAATTTATCAAAAAAATATATCTAAATTTTTTTGATAAAAAAATTAAATATCAAGATTTGAGAAAATTTGAACATAAAATGAGTTGAGCCTAAATTAATGTGAGCCATAAAGGATTAGAATATGAAATTAAGCTTGAAAAAAACTTTAAAGTCAAAAGGATATCTAACTTAAAATAATTTTAACTTAAAATTGATTCGGTTAAAACTCGTAAAAACTTAAATTTAATACTAAAAGTAAGAAAGATTAAATTGTAATTAAATAATTTTTTATAAAATAAAAATTTTGATTATCAATTTTATTCTAACATTTTTTTTGATCAAAAGTTAAAATTTAATATATATATATATATATATATAATCTAAATCTAGACAATATATACATTTTGTTATATAACTATTTTTGCCATTTTAAATATTTTTTATTATTAATAAGATTTATTATATTTATAAATAAAATTTCATAATTATATTGAAAGATTTTATTAAATTAATTTATTGAATAATAAGATTTATTATATTTGTAAATAAAAATTTTTATATTGAAATACTTTGCCTAAATGAAATTATTTGATAGTAAATAAAAAGGGTCAAAATTTAGGTTGAATTAATTTATCTTCAAATTATAATTTCTAATTAACTTGACAAAGTAAAAAAGTCAAAGTTATATCAATTTAATTTTAATGTTAATGCAAAATTTAATTATTTACATGAAATGTAACTTTATGCTCAATATATAAAATTTTATAAATAAATAAGTTTTCTCAAATATAAATATTTTATATTATATTATAATTTAAGTAGTAATAAGATTTATTTTATTTTTATTTATGATTTTTTGTAATAAATATTAATAGAAATTATCCTTGAAATTTTCAATATCATGATAAGTTTAGAAAAAAACAAAAAGCAATTACCAAATTATTCTAGATAATGCTCTTAATAATTAATTATGAGTAAAGTAGTTAAATCTTCTCAAAACATGATTTAAAGTTGAACTTTTAAGTGGTTAAATCTTCTCAAATAACAATCCTAAAATTAAAGTTTACAAGTAAAAATAGCTTTTTATTTTAATTTATTCATCACATAAGCTACATAAAAAGTTCAAAAACTCTAATATTTTGAGAATATATAACAGATTGGGGCTTTTAACATGTAAAATCTCGTGCAATGCAAATGAAATAGTGATTAGTACATATAAAAGAACACATGCGGTTTTAAATTGATCAAAATAAACGTGATAGAATTTCTAAATTCCTATTTTAAATTATTTATCTATTATAATTTCAGATTTTAATAATAAGATTAATTTTGTGGATAGAAAAACAGTTTAATTATATTAAATTACTGTTATTAGAAGAGACTTTTTTAAACAATGTCATTGTTTTGCTAATTGATTATGATTTTTCAAACAATTCTTAAGCAGTTAATTTATCAGATGAATGTAAAGTTAATTAAAGTTTGTGATTGGCTCATATTTTTATTTAGATAAATTTTAATCGATTAATTTATCAAATAAAAGTAAATTTAATTATAGTTCCTAATGTGCTCATAATTTTAAAGAATTTTTTAAATAATGATTTTTAGATAATTATTAAATGGATAATTTATCAAATAAGGATAAAGTTAATTAGAACTCAAAAGTAACTAAACCAATGTCATTATATATATTAGTAAATTTTTGTTTCAGTAATGAAATATATGCTTATGTGGCAAATAAGATTTCTTTAGGTCATATATGCCAGTAATTTATACAAAAGTAATTGATAATTTTTTGCTATTTTCATTGAGTAATGTATATAAATGTTTTTATTCTTCATTTTTTTTTTTTACAATCATGATTTATTGCTTTTGAAGTTAAAAGAGCAGCATTTGAGTTTTCAAAATCAATTTCTTTTAGTTGGTTTGCAATTTCCCATGTCCTTCAATTAACAGTACGTTTCTACATTGATATATTCAAAATTATTTATAATTTTTCCATATTTCAATTATTTTATTGAAAATTTAGAATTGATAATTAAGATTTTCTTTTAATTTGAGTTTTTTCAACACAAATTAAGTTTCTATAATATCAAAGAATGTAAAGTTCTAATAAAAATTAATTATTAATGAAAAATTTTATTTTATATTTTATATGTTAATTATTTTTATAATTAAAAATATAATAGGAAAATATTTTTTTATTAAAAAAATACATATTTATGTGCCAATCATACTAGCATATGTATAAGAAAAATAATTTTATCATAAAGCCAATTGTATTTTGAATGTTGAACTTGTAAGATATCGAAACGATATGAATATCAAACAATTTAAATTGTATAAATAAATCACCAAAATCACTTCATACATTTAGAAAAAACCATTTAAATAGTTAAGTATTAAAATTAACATATATGGAAATCATTCTATTTTCTCATTTTAATTGATCATTACGATTTAGTATTTACTATTCAAATAACAAATTATTTAAATATTTAAATATATACTATATATCAAGTAAATTTTAATCATAATCCCTTATTTTAATTTTAAATTAAGATTAGACTATTAGGGCAAATAATTGAACAATCAGCTAATAATAGTAGTCACTTTGGCATTGTTTTACTAACTCTTTAACAATAGTCTTATTTCTTTTTCAATTCTATCTATTTCACCTTTGACCATTTTGATTTAGTTATTACTGTATATAATTATACTCATGCATACGAATAATATTAATCATAATGTATTTACGTGTCGAATATTAAAATTTATCGAATTAATTTTTTAAATATTAATATGATAATATATCATATTTTCAGCAATCAATTGTTTAAAAAATTAATTTTATATAATAAATTAATTTTATATTTTTATGCTAATAAATATTGATATTAATTATATACAAATATAATTAAGAGATGCCATATTATACAAAAACTTACTTTGAAAAAACAGTAATAGTTTATTGTTGGATTTGAGCATTGAAATTACGTAAAAATAAATACGTTTAATAAAAAATAAAAAATAACAAAATTTATTTAAATTTGAAATAAAGTGAATATAAAATAATTAAAAATTAAAAAATTTAAATAAAAAATAATTTAAATTCATAACAATTAAAACTTAAAAAGATTCAAACTTGATATTTTTTAAATTTAAAATAATATAAATTTTAAAAATTAAAATTTAATATAATTAAAAAACTAAAATAATTCACCCAATTTAAACCGACAAATTGCCACTTCTAGGATTAACCTCGACTGCACTGTTAGTTGACACCCACTAATAAACCGCTATCGAGGAAATCTGCTCCTCTACTAATTGGCTATGCCTAGCTACAGCCGCAGGTTCAACTATCTCTTCTGGAATATCCTGATATTTACTCTCTATCTCTTACCCCGGCCAGCATCAACAAAATTAATAAATAAACAAACAACGATTCAAGCGCGTGAACCTAAAAATGGAAGAATAATGCTATCATATCAATTAAATTAAGGACTACGCCTTTTTCCGCATGCAAAAGGGTAAGGTACTAGGTGCCTGCAAGTCAAGTTTGCCGCGTTATTAAAGACGCTAATTTATTGGTGTTCCAATGCAAATGAGATTTCTGTGTAAAGACAAAATGTTCAATCCTCAGTACAGGGATTCATTGAATGTAATAATATGTGGTCACCATTTCCTCCTAAGATTGATTCATCTTTTTACACACACACATATATAGTACAGATTAAAGGCGGTATCCAATTATCAAAGTAGGTTTAATTTAGGAAGTTAGGGTTCAGGAAAATGTAAGGAGTTGTTTCTTTTAAGGAATCTGGATGCTATGCCATGAAAAGGATTTAAAGGTCGATGAGAGAGTTGAAAGAGGTGAAGTTTTCACACTCTATTTGGGATGTTACGAAGTCAGTTTCACTTCGGTTTCTGCGATCAATATTAAGAGAAAAGAGCTCTTAACCTTTCTACTACATTAAAGCAGTAGGCTCTATGCCAAATCCCATTCTTTCAATACCCCTTCTGCTACTCGGAAGTTGGAAATATCATTCCCAAACCCAAAGTTCATTGAACAATTAAATTAATATAACTTGATGCCTTTAAACAAAACTACAAAAAATAATTCACAATATAAAAAAACTCAACAATTTTCTTAATTGAGATAATAATCGAGATTCATAGTCACATTTACTATTTTATATAATTCAATCAAATTAAATGTTTTCCTCCCTTTCTCCATCCTATCCTCCTTAGCAAACCAATTGTAAAGTTAAAAAGCAACTGAAGTTTTAAATAATAAATGCAAAAATACTTTCTTATGGTGCATTCTTTAGGCTTAATATTTAATTTTTTCAGAAAATGTTAAATTAAGCATAGCAATTTTTTTTTTCATATCAACTTTTTTAACGTGATAAAAAATAATTTATTCTTTTATTTTTTTAAAAAAATATTATTAGAAAATAATAATGTGCATATTTTATGAACGTTTCTTACGCGTATATAACATTGTCCTTATTTTTATGTTCCAAAACAGCAGTACTATCTATTTGTATTTCCTATATCAAACAATTTTTGAGAAACCTTTGAATACTATAGTCTCCATCTGTGTTTTTGTTTTATTCATCTATTTTTTATGACAATAATTGAAGGTGTGAAAACTCTATATGTTTAGAGGTATGAAAACTATGTATGAAGGGATGAGTTCTTTGTCTTACTTTCTTAGGTCTTTTCAGACATAGGTAATAGTAATACTTCACTTCAGTTCCCCAACTGCTCACTGGGCCAAGCGAAGAAGTTATGCTCATGACTTGATTTGTTGACGGGCTTACGATAATAAATTAGTCACAATTTTCCAAATAAATCATGCTTTTTTAATTAATCTTCTGTTTATCGAACTTCCCTCAGTTTCACTGTAAGTATAATCATACGTACACGTATGCTTAATTATATATTCAAATTTGAAATGAGTATGATTCCAAGATCGCCTCCCCATCTCCGATTATGAAAAATAATATTGTTCAATCAATATAGGCATAACTTTACATACAACTTTCTTAAGTAATAAGGACTAAAAATAAAGGATGAATTTTGATAATACAAGCATGTAAGAAACTTCCGAACTTCATCACAATCTTTACAATCAATTTTGTTAAGAATAGAAATTAAAAACGACCACATAAAAATAAAAAAATTTAGATGACATAATTATTAAAAGATGTTATGTGTGCATTCATATGTATGGTTTAATGGACATAATTATTGATGTTCAACAAAATAGAAATTTAAATGACAGCCCGGGATAAGATAAGATAGGTTATGAACTAGATATGAGTGAAGTAACCCTAGGATAAATTGATGTTGCATGCCGAATATAATATAAGAGAAAAAGAAAACAATAATAGTAATATAGAATATAAGCAGAGCCCTGCATCTTTTGGGGATAAATAACTTTTTAACTTTTTCGTTTATCTTTCTATAGGAACAGGAAGTGGCTAAAAGAGGAGAGAATTGTCACCGACTGAAGCAGTGTTGTGACATCTTTTTTGCTCTCAAATGCAATGTCTAAAAGGGCTGTAGCAGCTACGTAAATTAGCATTTAGAAGAATCCAAATCACTTTTTTTAAAAAAATAATATTTAATAAATTTAAAATTTAAATTCTAACATTTACCATCCTTTATCTTATCCCACACTATGATCTCCTTTATCCCACATAGCTTTTGTGTTTAGAAAGCAAGATAAAAAAGCATCATTAATCAAAGTAAGGCCAGTCTAAGACATGCATATCAACAGATCAATATTTTGAATAAATAACTTTTCAAGAAGGGAATAGGGTTTAACGGGACAGGAGATTAAAAGAAGCTGTGAAAGACAGGTCAATATTTACGAGTAAAACGATGAAGATATTATTATTATTATTCTTAGGATATGAATATTTTGAGTAGGAAGTTTAGAGCATGAGATGGACATTCATGAAAAGAGAAAACGCCAACAAACTTGAGACTGACCAAGAGAGTTATGTACACCCAATTGATCCCTTGATTATAGCTATTGGAAAATACAAGAAAAGCTGAAAACCCCAAAATGAAGAAAATCTTCGATTGATTTTATCATTTTACAATCCCCTTCCATTTGATTCTTTTCTCATGTAATCCCTGCATGAAACTATACTTCATCAGTTCAGCAACTTCCAAGCTTGGGATATATATAGCAAATTAAATCTCTTTTTCTTTCCCCTTTCCATAAATTAAGCATATATAACTATGTATGTATGTAGAAACGTACATGTGCGTGTATTGTGTATTTATGTAAAATGAAAAATGAAAAACCTAATAATATGAAAAACCAACATGCTTGCTTATAGGTATATGTGCACCAATGGAAAATTTAAATGAACAAATTAACAAGTAGCTAATTGACAGCATATATCCAACCAAAAAAAATACTCGCAAAATTTTAAAGTAAAATTGCTAGCTAGGTTAAATTAACTGATCAACTCATTAACAAAGTAGCCTATAATTACCAATGTTACTTTCTTCCTAAATAAAGTTAGAGAGTTTAGATTCAGATCTTAATATTTGAGCGGAGGGTGTAAGAGGGATAATAGAAATTCTTCCTTAATTTTGTTTACGTAAACAAAGTTTCAAAGAATGCATATCTTTTTCTTCAACTGATCATGTAAAAATAAAAGACGATCATAAAGATTGCCGTGCATTTTCCCTGTTAAAATTAAGTTCAAAAGGAAGAGTTTAAACTCTATAATAAACCAACTGTGATTCCAAGAAATTAAAGATGGCAGATATCAAGAGCCAGCAACTTATATAGATAAACTAATTGAGCATGCAAAGATGTTTCTCCTTCTAGCATTTACATATGAAGATCTAGATGCAAATGATATTACAAGTAGAACTGATAAGCTAGCAAGATTCAATTAAAGATATATAGGGAATGAACATGATCTGTGGTATCTTTTATAAGAACACAATTTGCTAT
Organism: Adansonia rubrostipa; assembly: GCA_038381775.1. Classification (NCBI taxonomy): domain Eukaryota; kingdom Viridiplantae; phylum Streptophyta; class Magnoliopsida; order Malvales; family Malvaceae; genus Adansonia; species Adansonia rubrostipa. The sequence goes on from JBBYHM010000006.1 coordinate 13,226,291, forward strand.
CTATAAGTTCAAATGAATTATTGCAGAATAAAGCAAACACTTGGTGCTGGAAAACGTGAGGTGATTGAACTTTTAAGCGTAGAACATAAAAATAAATTTCAAGTGAATGTTTTTATTTCTTAAAGAAATAACATGTATTTATTTGATGTCTAAAGCTGAGTCATTTGATCAACGTACCCAGCAAAAGCTTTAGCTCCAACGAAATCTTTAATGAGAAAACCATAGTATATAATGCAAATGGAATATAACTTACTGTCCCACAAAATCTAATATTGGACAACATGCAATCTATGGAAGGTACAAAGGGCACCAGCAAAATTAATTAATTAATGCAGAAATGCAAAATCTCAAAACTAGCCTCGCAAAGATCTTCTGCACTAGAGAAAAGCAAAACAAGAAAGAAAAAAGAATCGGTGGGGTATTAGTTAAATTGTTGTTATTGTTAAGGTTAAATAAAACAATTGCTAATTTAATTAATCAAGCATTAGGTCCTCCCTGCATCATAAAGATTCACAATATATTAATTCAATAGAGAAAAAACCATTTAAAAACTAAAATATTAACTAAGGTGATATATTAAGAAACCTTAAACATTCATTAGTTGTTTGCTTTCAATCATTTGTATATTTTATATTTCCAAACATGAAAAAGTGCATGATATATATATATATATATATCTATATATATTATCTCACTTGAACTATCACTGGCGACACAAAATCTGCAGAAAAAGTTTTCCTGAAGTAACTAATATTAAATTCAGCAACTATTTTCACAGTGTCAAATTTAGCATAATTTTGATCTGTTGTCTGCCAGAGTGAGAAAGAGAGAGACATCAGAGCTCTCTCTCTCTCTCTCTCTCTCTCTCTCTATATATATATATATATATATATATATACAACTCTATATTGTCACCATCGCATTGAATGTGCCCAAAGAGTCGAGATACCTAGCTAGCTAGTAAAATCTATTCTGGAAACATCTCTGAGATTTCCACCACCCCAATGTTTTTCACATCATGTCACTATATATGCAAATTAGGGTTCTTAAAAGTTCTAAAATTTCAATGGAAGTCAAAGGGAAACGGCCTGCTTACAATATTCGGAATTGATTAATTTATCTTTGGTATACCGCCAAATAGGTAGACGACTAGTTGATTTGTTTTTTGTATGTCAGTAGTCTTCTGAAAGCAGTCAGAAACTACATGGAGTTATTGATCTCATGAAATTGAAAATAAGAGCAGTGTTGCTAGATCTAGAATTTTAAAGTGAAAGTAGTTACTGAAATGTATAAAATTGAGAAGCTGGTGGATGATAAAATAATTACCATATATAGTCCAAAGGGAGGAAAAAGAATCAAGAAAAGTGCATGGTAGAGCTGGATTCATCACTTCCCTTGCCTTGATTCGGCTTCTTCTTTTTCTTCTTATAAGGGATCCCCCTTGCCTTGGCTTGACACTCCCTGACCTCTCTGAGATAAACTCGAATAGCACCGCTGGCAAAAGGGTTGGTCTCAGGTGACCCTCCATTCTCTTCATAAGCAGCTCGAAGCCTCCCAATAAGAGCATCAAGGCTGCCCCAGGCTTGCCTAAGAGGGCAAGTGCAAGGAGCAGGTGGCTCAGGCTGTCCATAGAACATGCATCCCTGTAGGTGAACCTTGGTCTTGCCAAACTGATCCAGATATCGAAGGAATTCTAGCACATGGTTGCAATTGCACTGTGAAAGAGGAACTGGGGGCCTCTGGTTCTTCAGGTACTGCCCGAAAGTATTCCAGTCCCTTCTCTTCTGTGACTCATAGCGGCTAGGTGTTGGGGGTTGCTGCTGATCACCGGGATTAACCCTTGTTGATCCTTCCGCTATATCCTTCCCTCTTTCACTCGACATATCGTTCAGAATGATCGACGCAGATTAATTATCTTTTGCTAAATAAGGCAAGAAATTATAAGGGAGGGGAAATGGGGGAGGTGAAAGGAATAGGAGAAGCAAGAGAGAGTGGAGGAAAATGAATTTCACATCACGGGGCAAGCGAGACATGCCATTGGGCCATAACAAGTTGCTTTCTATTCCTCTTTTTTCTTCATATTTCATTTCTATATTCTCCTTTTTAATAAGAGTACAATAAAATTAGCTCTACATTTTCCCTATAAATCCATACAATAATTGTTATCTTCTTTGTCCACATAAAGCATCATCATCTTCATTTTGAAGCCTAATTACCATCAAACCCTCATACTCTGCTCATAATTTCTACGCTTTCTCCGAACAAGCTAAACTTTTGTAATAAATTATAAAATTACTATTTCGTCTACATTTAGATTGTATATGATTTTTTTTATTGCATTCCTTGTTTCACATATTCATAAAAAGCATATAGTAAATCCTCTAATCCTCTTAGGGGTGTATGAGATGATTTTTTTTTAATTAAAAATGTCAACTTACCTCTCATTTTGCTTAGTAAATTCTGTTCAGTATCTTAAAACAATCTTTTTCTTTTAAAAGAGAGTGCTATTTCTTTTTTTTAGAATATAATATCTAACCAAATTTAGAAATTATATAAAGATCCACCACAAATAAGTGCAAGTTTTACATAATATTTAGATAAATTTTATATGTCTCTAAATATTTATTAATTAATTGTAGTATAATTATTATAAATAATATATATATATATATATATTTTGTTACTCGTTTGAGTTACAAATTAATTCGGAGTCACCAAACTCGTTTTAGCTTCAATATTTGAGTCATTAAGTGGGCGATTAGATGTGAATGGGATCTACTATTAAGATTTCTAGCTCCTGTTTTGGTTGTCACTTTCAAAGGCAATGAGGACATATCATGTATGGTACGTGCATACAAAACAAAATTAAACCCCTGGAAGAATACATAACATGCTAACATGCCTACTGATGACATCGATTAATCCAGTTCTAGCTAGAAACAAGCTTTGTTAGCTTTTTTTTTTTTTTTGGGTTAGGTTTTGGGAGCATAATCACCACGCCTCCCAAAATCAATGACCCCTTATCGCCTTAAACTAGGCATAAGCATACCTCATTTGTTTCTTCTCCTTTCCCTTGGGGCTGACTATACGTTATAAATATGCAACTCCTCTGCACTCTACAGCATAAAATAGAATCCCCTTTTAGTGTTTTTAATTAGAGAAATTATCATATTTAGAATTATTAGATTTCATGAGTATGATTAGTAAGGTATCACCTTTTACAATATAATAAATAATAAAAAGTCAATTAAAAAAATAAGACATGTAAGAACTTCTTAATTCACTTATGAAATTAAAAAAAAAAATCCAATTTCTCCATAGAAAAAAATCTTTTAATTATCTTTCTTCCTTTTTTTTATTTAAATATTTAATTATTTTCTGTAAAATAATAGTACATATAATTTCATAGTAAATAAGTGTGCTTTTTTTTTTCAAAAAAATGTTTGTAAAAAATAAAAATGATCTTTGTGTGCATTGTTGTATTCATAATATTACTTATTTATTAGGGTTAGTATGACAAATTATTACGATTAATAATCAAAGAATTACACAAAAAAATAAAAAAAATTAACATAAAAATTTAATGAGACTCGACTATCTATTTATTTATTTATATATATATATATATAAATATTAGCTGTATACAACATAAATTGACACAGACGGTTCACTCCCTAGAGTGAGAATATTGTCTTTTTTCTTAAAAAAATTATAAAAAAAATAATGAAATTAAGCGTAATCCTTTTGCTTGGATGCATAAAAATAAGAAAGAGTGAGTTGGCATTTGATGGTAATTTGGAATTAAACCTAAAAAAACGGTTGATTTGATAACAAATTATATTCTGAATTTGTAATGATTGGGGGAGTGAGGAAAACAGAGGTACAAGTCAATTTGATGAGAGATGACATCCGACCTGTTTCCATGCGTCCGATGCCTAAACATTTTAAGAGTAGGCTATCAGCCTGTATGTACGATCCATCTATAATTCATTGAACCTATCAATTTTCTCCATATAAAATTGATCGACTGTACAAAATTTTGGACTTAAATTTGAGGCGTTAAAGTAGTCCAGGAACTTCAGCCTTGATATTGAGACATAACCTAATTGCAGCCAGAGATGTTTAAGGTTATTTGTGCATGTATTGGGATTCAAGTTGATATAACTTTTAATTTT
>JBBYHM010000006.1:13235632-13268850 GCA_038381775.1 Adansonia rubrostipa
CTAGAATAACTCAGAGAATAGGACACTCAAGGAAACGCTTCATACTTTTTACTCTTTTATACCATTATTTTATGTGGACAATAATGAACATACATTGTTGCCTACATTTTTTATTTTTCCACTTGACAGATCACTAAGGCATGCTGTTATACTATCTAACATGTGACTAACACTCGTTTTTCCTTCAGATGAAACACGTGAGTCTTATTACCTATGATCTTTTTTAAAGGGCCTCCTATTGCCTTTAAATCGATAAAGTTGACCTAGTCAAGTTGTTATGTTGTTCGATTGATGGCTAAACGCATGTCTGCCAATAAGTGAGAATGAATTATGTCATTACATAGTTGGTCAATTCCACCTAAGGGGTTTCATATCATTTTGTCAAGGATGAACTTAATCAGGTTGAGCTATTATACTGTTCGACCAATAGCTAATAATTATTGCACTCCTGTAGATGATGGCATGTTAGGGCTGTCATCTAAAATCTCACTTAACGTTCATATTGCCTTCAAGGGAATAGAATTTAATCTTGTTAAGCTACCATGCTATTCGATTGATGACTTGGCATCAACCACCCCTAGGTAATGATGAACAAATACTGTCACTTAGGTTGCTAGTTTTAACCCTAAAAAGTGCTACCTTATTGTTTGAACTCGGACACATTGTTGTGTTGTCATGTTATTTTGTACCACAAAGGAATAGTGATTCTTTCTTCATTCTAAGGCTGCCTCAAGGCAATGTAATGCCTATTATCAAGGTAATTTCTATGATTTGTTTTTGTGACTTTTTTCTTTATATTAATAGTCCCTAACCCTATACTACCTTATTATTTCTCTTGTTTGTGTTTTATGCATCATTTCCTGCATCAAACATAATGCCTAGAGGTTCTTTGCCTCACTAGTGCCATATTCCTAGATAAGATCTAATGCATAATTCATCCATTCATATGTGTAGACAACCCATTTTTTTCAGGCCATCATCCAAAGCACTGGGGTCCATTATTCTAAGCATCTTTAGAGTTATACAAATGAGCTTGGGTCAACTTCCCATCATTTTTTACCAAAGTAAGGTAATTTAGAGAGCTTAAGATACGTGCAAGTTACATTAGTGCAGGTATTGGTACCAAGCTTCCATATCATTAAAAATTTAAATTTTCACATGTAACATTGATACAAGAGGGTTGGTATTAATACCTAAAGTGTGGTATCAATTCTAGCATGTTTGCATTGATGCAGGCCTTGGAAGTAGCTAAAATCGTGATTTTTAGCAAAATGTATCAATATTCAACCAAAAGTATCGATACAAGCCCATGTAGTATCAATACATGCCTCAAAGTTTTGAGATTGAAAATTTTTTACTCTTAATATCAATACATACTTTATTGTATCAATACTCATGGGCAAAAATGCCTTGTTGTATTTATACAAAACATTTTTCATGGATAAAATAAGGCAATTTTGCCCAATTCAAGCCATCTTTTAGCCTTTGCACCATTGATATGAAAATCTGACTCAAACATATTTTTGCACCAAAAATCTTCAAAATTCATACTAGCCCTTAGCTTTGGGTTGTGATTGGATTCAAACAAAGTTTTGAGGCCCAAATAGCCGACAACAAACGATATTTTATGATATTATGCAAGTTGTTAAAGGGAAAAATTGATTTTTATCAATGCTCAGCTGCATAAAGGGACCTTGATCCACTGTTTTTGCTGAGCAAACCAATGAGTTTGCATGGCAGCTGAGCATAGTATCTTGTCTCTACATTAGGTACATGCACCAAAACCCCATAATAACCTTGGTTTTTGTATTTTTTATCTTTATATTCACATGACTATATTGCCAACTTTAGCTTAGTTGATAAAAAAGCCCTTGAGAGGAAAAAACCATACGACACAGAGAGATTCTTAGTACAAAGCACTCACTTTCATCCATTCTTTCTATGTTCTTTAGCCATCAAAAAACTAAAAACCCTTTTCCACTTTTGTAGCTCTTTTAAACCATTACTAAAAACTCTCACAAAACCCTCCATTCCACTCATCTTTCCTCTTACAACTCCCCTCCATCCACACCCTAACTAAAAAGCACCTTCTTTTCATCACTTTATTGATGTTTAACACCAAAAGAGAGAAGGAAGTGAGTTCAAAGTTGTTACTCAAATACAAGGCTAAAGCTTAAAGCTTTTAATATATTTTCTCCCCTTACTTTACTTATTTTCTTATTTTCCAGCATTTACATCATTCTAGTGACCTCTTTATGTAGCTTTACCTTTTTGAAGATTCTTATGTATTATTATGGCTTTATTTATGGTAGTCTTAGGTTTTGATGATCCTCTTGTCGCCTTGATATTGCTTGGATGGTGAAATACGCCATGGTTTATTTTTACCGTCATAAGATCCCTTGTTCACTTGCCAAGTTTCAACCATCTTCACATGTTCAACTCATATTTGAATCTTCACCCTAATATGTTTTGAACATATTCATGCATTTTCTTGCATCTTGGTAGGCTTCATTAAACAAAAATGTCATCTTAAAAATTCTAGCATGATTTATTCTAGTTAAATATATTCATACCATCATACAAGGCTTTATTCTAGACGTCACTTATAGGGCTAGCATTCTCATGCACCTTGTGATCATCTAACATTTTGCCCTTTTTTTCAATTGTCTAAATATCATCTTTCTATTTGAATTTTTTATCTAGGTTCACTATTATGCACATTGGATCTCATTAATAACCTTTTTGTCAAAATGGTTTCTTGTTTGTTGTGAAAGTCTAATTTTCAGAAAACCCCCAAGTTAGATCTATGCCACCTCTAATAGATAGAGACTAGCATGGATTTAATGTCTTCACTAAATTGGTCCTGCAATCTTGGGGACAAATCACACTTTGCTAGTCTAGATTCATGGGGAATAAAAAATGTTGTTTTTCTTAGAAAATGCCCCTTTTTAGTCATAAATATATTAAGCTTTGATCTTAAGTTTAGTACCTTCATTTATGGCATGGTCAATGGGTTGTTTCATCATCCCAAACTACTTTGAGATTATGGAATAAATTCACCATGCCTATGTCACCCTTTTCTTTCTATCACAGACATTCAAACTTCTTGACTTGAGTTTAGTCCTAAAAAACCTAAAAATATCGAGGAACACCCCTATTTTGCTTTGGCAACATTGTGCTCACCATTAAAAGAATTATTTTTAAGAGTAAACACATTTTTTTGGAATTTTCTAATATTTTCCCAAGAAAGAGCATCAAATTACCTTTCTAACAGTGTTCTGTTTGTTTTCGGATCATGCCCGATGAGGGAGTTATGATTTTTCAAAGCCTAGCTATCTGGGACCCTTGGAACTAGTGAACTACATTCTGTTAGGGACATTTTAGCCCACCAAATGATTTTTCTTAATTTCATAGATTTTTTTTCTAGAAATTTTGTGTAATTCTTTTTTTGGAAGGGCATTGTTTGTGATTTAACGATATCGAATGACTTCGAAATGATTTTCCAAAGTCTAGTATATCTTTTCCCCTTCATATGCTATCAGTGTTGAAACAAATGTAATTTTGAAAATTATTCTGCCAAAAAAGCAATTGTCTACTATTTTTAGAATATTTTTATATTAATCCTCGCCAATTTACATTTCCAATAGCACCTTGTTCACTTTCTAACACTTCCTAATTTCCCTGATATAAATTCAAGAAGGGAGATAGTGCGATGTTGTCTTCTTTTTTTGGAATTAAAATTAACCCGATTTCCTAAAATACCTTTATCGAGACATTCAAACATCTCAAAGAGCACTCGATTAAGTCCCCATGGAGTAATTTAATACAATATAAGCTTTCTACGCTCGGATTAAGGCTAAAACAAAAATAATTTTAGTCAAACTCTCAGGTTCTATTTTCAAAATACCTTTTTTTACACAAAATATTCATTTTCCCTATAAGCATAAAAAATTTCATCAATGGAGATACTCCAGCCCCACTTTTCGAGGGGATACTCCAACCCCACTTTTCGCGTATTTGAATTTTCTCTTTCTTAGATCTTTTTAAGGTTCCTAATCAAACTTTTTTTAAACATAAAATTTTTATTTTTGGGGATACTTCAATGCTATTCTCTGAAGGGATACTCCAACCCCGCTTTTCATTTAAAAATTTGAATTTTTTTCTCTCTCGAAACTTCTCAGAACTTCTAATAAAACTTTTTAACATGATATTTTTACCTTTGGGGATACTCAAACCTCACTTTTTAAGGGGATACTCTAACCTCACTTTTCATTGAAAACCTGAATTCTCTTTTTCCTAAAACTTCTTAAAAGGTTTTTCAATCAAAACCTTCTTTTGGACACATCCAAATATCACTATCAGGGATACTCCAACCCCGCCTTTCAAGGAGATACTCTAACCCTGCTTTTCAAATTTCACCTAAAATCCAAATTCTATCTTGGATATCTCCAAGTTTATTGATCAAAACCTTTTTTTTATCCCTCAAGTTATCATCGAATCCAAATGCATCTCAGAATTGTCATTCCTATTATTCCTTAATAATCAAAGACAATTATGAGATATATTTTGATCATCCTTCTTTTTTCTTTATGTTTTTTGTGTGCTTATTCTATGCAATGTTCGTCTTACTAACATGTTTCCTTTTTGTAGTGACTAGCGTGCATTCATGTTTTAAAAAATTGGTTTCAAACATTACAAGGCATTATTCTGCATCATTTTCTCTCTATTGCCTAACATGCAATATCTGAATGTTTAAAATTTGATTCGAAGAAGAATTTCATAAAAATCTTATGTTCTCCACATCTCTAGGGTGCATAAGTGATATAAATTTTCTTTCAAAACCCAGATCTATAATTTACAAAAATTTCATGCATTAAAGGGGATATATTGAAATAATTATATAGTGGAATCGATTAAACTAAAATCAAAGTAAGATATAGTTAGCAAGTATTGATTTCAGGCATCATAGGGTTGTTAATTTGTTTCCACACATTACCATCTTTCAAACCTAACCAATAAGTCTCTAGACCATGCAGACCTCGAAATTGATGTATCGAGTTTCGTAACTCGAAGCATTATTTTCAATAGGCATCTAATCATACCTAGCCTGAAATGATAAGTGGTGACTTTAAATTTACGGCCACCTTGTGGTAGCCTTTCAAGACTAGTAAGGAGAGCGATTTGCCTGATGGTCATTTTTCCCTTCATATTATACCTAATTCAAATCTTGATCAAGGGATAACCTAAAGGCTCCAACCAACACCACTCACCATATCTTTTAAGTCATGCTCACTCTCTTCAGAATGGCAAAGAAAAAGGGATACGTACGATAGATTAGCTGTTCCACCGAGGACTTAGAGAGTAAAGCCTATGACTAGCTATATTTCACTCGATTCTTGGTTTTTTTTTTTGCTTTCCATCATTATTTAGGTATAATTCTTTTTTATTTTTATCTTTTAACCTTTTACCTTCTTTGATTTTATTTTATGATTTTTAAGGACTACTTTGTTCCTGAATAAATATTGATTTGAATAAGTATAGTAATATAAGGGTAAAAACAAAAGGTTTGATTATTTCTCTGACACACCATGCACATACATTTGCATTAGATTCCCACCAAACTCTGAGTGAAATTAGCATCCCAATTATTAGGAGGGAGTGAGCCATCTATCTTTGCGAGTACCGCTCTGCATAAGCATGGCATGATCTCCTAGGGTGTAAATTACCTATATTTCTCGTGAGTAACCTTTTACATTTGCATAGGGAAATACAGCAACCGAATTAAACCTATTCTGCCAAACTCATGATCAGCTTAAGATTGAGGTGCTTCAGCTATCCTTATTCGACAGAAAAGCGATTCAAAAACCAATATAGGCATTAACTTAAACCCATATAGTGAACCTTATGAGCCAAACCATGTCAAACCATACCAAAGTGCTATTATAATAACTTAAAAAATAAGGTCACTCGAGGAAATGCTTTTTACCTTTACTGTTATACACCTGGTTGCGTAGGTGATGATGGAAGAACATTATTGCTGGCTTTTGTCATTTTATCTCATGATCATTGTTAAAGCATGCCGTTATGCACGATGGCTAACCCTCTTTAATAGTGGGTGATGACAAGCGAATGCTATTGCCTGCAATGCCTTACGTCATCTTGAAAGAGTCATATTTGACCTAAATAAGTTGTCATGCTATCTAAATGATGGCTTAATGTGCACCACCATAGGTGGTGATGAACGAACGTCGGTATTTAATCAGTTAGTTTTGTTCCAGTGAGGTATCGTGTCAACTCATTAAAGGCAATTATTAACCCAGACATGCCATCATGCTGTCTGTTTATTATCATAACTCACATAATTGTCATGTCACCCTTAGGTATCGTACCTGTTGGGGTAATTTTTGTGATGCTTTTTTGTTATTATTCTTTTATTCTCTTATTTTTATACTTATTGTTTTGTATAGCCACTAACTCATTTCCCTTTTGCTTTTCTATTTGAAGCATGCATCATTTCATTGTAATTGTTATAATTATAAGACAATTAGCCAATGGTTTAGTGTTCAGTAAAGGTGCCTATTATTAAGTAATAGTCTACTTGTAATCTAAAATCTTTTAAAAAGGATCAAGCATGGTCAGAGTGCTGACAACATAAAGATAGGGACATTTTCAAACCTGAGAATGTCTCAAGGACGCATGAAAGGGTCAAGATACGATACCATCAGAATGATTAGCAAGATCTAAAGCATATATGGACAATTAGAATAATACCAAGAGAAAATCATTCATGAAGAGGTATTGAGACATAACCCTTCTACTCTAGGTCCATTTGGATGTTAGCTTATTATAAGTTATGTTTAAGTTCTAGAACTCCACATACTAATGCTTCACTTTCAATTGTGAGGATTTGGTCCCCAAAGTCGATGAATATACTACATTACTTAACATTGAGAGGTCCAAGACTGAAAGAATATACTGTTAGGCTTTGCAACCCTCAACCTTCAAGAAAGGATTAGCTTAGATTCTCTAGGCAATAGAGTCCTAGATTGGGAGTCATATCAAGATGAAAGGGAACAATGAGTGCATCTCATGGGCTAGTCTAAAGGAAGCAATGGCAAATACCATTGATATCTTAAAAATCCAAGATATCTACACTTTTACAAAATATGGTTTGGTCATAGTTTAAAAACAGTAGGCTATAGAAGAAATAGTAACAGATCTTTTTTCCTAATTGTGCTGTAATATCAATCTCGTACCCATCATCATTGTTGAAACTATTTGAGCTCTCAACTGTTGCAAGAAAACAAGGATCGATTGTTTCACCAAATGTGCACTACTTTTACACATTTAGCTTGTTAAGCCACTTTTACCCTGAAGTGAAGGGAATGTCATATAACTTTTTGCCTAACTTTGGCCCTATCTTCAAGGTCTTTGAGAAGGAATGGCCCTAAAATAAGTACAAAGAGCAATGGGTCTAGAAACTTTGAAATCTCAGAGAAGAAAAGAAGGTATGGAAGGCTCCTTGGTTTTCACTACAGACAATTATATGTTGATGTGGAAATTACAGTTGTGTGCCACTTATGGGATTATAAGAAAGGACTAGCTACATACATATCCTAGTCCTATGACAATTTCAATAATGATAGTTCATCCCTTTTGTTCAAGACCTTAAGTAGTGGGACTTTAATTATGGTAAGCCCGACTATAACTCAAAATTCAGCTAGCTTTCTATGCTTGGAGATAAACCTCTACATGGAAAGGTAATATAAGGGAAGTAGTACAATTTCAGGATATGATGAGTGAAGAATTCATTGCATTAATGACATTTTACCCTTGTTTTATGTTGGAACATCATAAGCATTGATAAATTTCCCTCTAAGATCAAAGTGCTCAAGCATGATTTTGAATAAGAAAAGGCAACCTTCACGAAAGAAATCACTCATTTAAATGAGAAAAGAGTCAATTGGAAACAAAACCTCTATCTTTGGGATGGTGAAATGAACCGGGTCATCAAAGAGAAAAACCACTTGAAAAAGGACCTTAAGAGTTTGATAAAATAGTTCATGGCACTTAGTAAACCAACCAAGTCTTAGCACCTTGGTAAGTCATCAGTAAAATGGGAGGTGGAAATTTACCTTTAAAAAAAAGTTACATTAATGGAAAGAAGAGGTCAGGTCAGTAAAGAGAAGCTTATTAGAACCTCTGCTCTTATATCAACTTAATAGAGGAAAAATAGATATCTATAAGTTCAAGCCTAGTACTTGATAGCAAACTAGGTCAAGAATGAGGCTCTAACACTTGTAATCCAAGATTTAAAGCACTCCTTTTAAGCTCACCAAGGCCAGGTTAATGAATTAGTAAAAGCTTTCGAGCAGCGAAAGCAAGAATGGCTACAGATGGTTATCAAACATGCCAAAATTATCATGACCACTATTGTCATCTTATCGAGCAGATGTAAGGTAGCCTAGTTAGAGGCTAAGGACATGATAGACGTAGCTTGATCCTTGACAAATGGCATCTTGCCCATTAGAGCCCATGAACAATAGCTGTTGTATTTCAGGGAACATATGATCAAACAATGCAACCATGTTAGGTATTTCCAAATTTAATCATGTGTAATTAGGATATTGTGTTACTTTAATGAAAAATGCTATTGGTGAAGCTGTCCCTTAATCCAGTTACCACTTTTGCATTTACATGACTAAACTAATTCTTTTATTACTTTATTCTATTATGTCATTTATTACTGCATATTCATCGTCATTTTATCAACCATATTCATAACACATCATAAAAGTTTAATACGGCAATAGTCTAAATTGAAGGTGCTCTAAAACACAGTACCTACTGTTTATCATTATTCTCAAAAAGCCATAGAAAATAATCACTAAGCCAGTATCAGATGACTCAAGCACATGTATAGGGAGTTTCAAGAGCAATCACTCTATAAGAATGAGGAACCCCAAGCTCAGAGGCAAAATTAAGTAAGTTATTATCCAAGACTTAAAAAAAAGGGCAAACAAGCACTATCAACTTAAGAAAAAAATAGATCAATCTTGAAAGTAGCTTGAATAATGGTATTAAAGCATCAATGCTCAGGAAGGTCATCACATGAATAGCATTTTCCAGTAGGGACGATCTCATCAATTGAGCTATTCATTTACGTTAACCTAACAACAGTACCTTATCTGGTCGAAGGATTTTAAGGTGCGAGCTCTTCAACTCCAAGACCTATAGTCCTAAATCTCAATTAGCAAGCAAAGCAAGAAAGAGCATTGAAGTCTTTAGAAAATGATGAAGACTTAGAAAAGTATTATTTACTAGAAAAACACTTTTAGGCTATCGAAGAAAGTGATAAATTTAGGACTGTAGGTGATAAATCTTTGTGACTGGTTTTCTGTCTCATTATCTCGCTTAAATTCAAAGTGTCAGATTTTGAAAAGTACCATAGGATTACAAACCTTATTACCCACCTTGGCATGTACTTTCCCAAGATGGGTGAGTAAGAGGAGAACAAAAAGTTGTTAATTCACTGCTTCCAGGATAGCTTGATTGGGGCAACTATTTGCTAGTATATAGAGCTAGATCCCGTGAAAATTCAAACATGGGCAGATTTAGCTCATGCTTTCTTTGACCAATATAAGCATGTATGTGATTATGCCTTGGATTGTCTCCCTTTATGAATATGGTAAAGAAAGCCTTCAAGAGAAAGGAAATAGCTCAAGTTCATCTTTTTTTGACTAAAAAAGAAATGACGGTTATGTTTATCAATACCCTGTGAGCTCTTTACTATGATAGGTTGGTAGAAAACACCATAAAGAATTTTACCGATATGGTTATATCAAGTGAAATGATTGATAATACTATCAAAAGTGGCAAGATATCCATTGAAGAATCATTTGAGTCATGTAAAAAGTCAACAACCATGGGTAAAAAGAAAGATGTGAATGATGTTAGCAAAAGTCATGTAAGTTCAATCAAAATCCATATCTGGCATAGGGTATGTACTTCCTAAACATGATCTATTCATGTTTTAACCCTTATCCATCAATGCCATAACTAGTTCATTCTACTGAGTTCCTTCCATAATGACTTTCGTACCAAATCCTATTCAAAACATTGCTCAAGGTGCATAACCCTATAATGCAAACAACATTAAAGCTCTAATTAATCAATAAACACCTAGGGAAAGGGAACATTTTGAGCCATTTCCTTACTCCTACAAGAAGATTTACTCTCATCTATCAACATGTTAGCTATTGGCTTTGGTATTCATAAACCCAAGATCGGCTCCATATACAAAATGGTACGATGATAATGTTTATTATGAGTACCATATCGGAGTAGAAGGTCATCCTATTTAGAGTTGCATCCCATTCAAGAGAAAGGTACAGAGCCTATTAAAAAAAAGTGTGATTAAGGTTGAACAATGGCTTAGGCAAAAATGTTGAAGCCCATCCACTTCCTAACCATGCAGAGCGAAGAGTGAATATGGTGATAAATGGGAAAAGTTGTTGGGTCAAAAGAAGTATAACAGAAGTTAAGACATCATGAGCAACGTATGGCAAGCTTTTATGAATGCTAGAATAGTATCAAAACCAATGAACCATTTTGTTGCCACTATGGTCGAAGGCACATTTTGCAACACTGTCCACTTTTCTTAGAGATGGTACAAAAGATTATGGACCAATCCAAAATTGAGTTTTATAGAGAACGGGACAAATACATTAGTATATGCATTAATGCCATAGATAAGGAGAGACCTACCACTGATTAGGTTTCGAGTTGTTTTTGTCTTATGAGCATGGAAAAAAGAGTTGATGAAAGGTTCAAGCAGTATGCTCTGAAATGGATGGATGAACTCATCCAGATTAACCCGTTGTTGAGAAAGAAAGAGATAATTAATAGATTTGTCAGCACATTAAATGCCCCTTATTATGTGAAGATAGCTAGGAGCATTTTTATTAGCTAGGAGCATTTTTAGGAACTTTGCAGACATAGTCATATTTTATGGAATGATTGATGTGGTCATGAAAATAACTCAAACAAAAGAGACATCTTTAAGGGCAAAGGAAAAGAAAAAGTTAAGACTAGTAAAGGGCCAAAATCATGTGCTGGAGTTGGCTTATCTAAAGCACATATTGACTCAAAGTGAATGGTCGCTGAAGAGGAGTCCGAGATCATAGAGAATATATATGAGGTTAGGATGTCAATGATCTGGTTTCGTAAATCCCAGTACAAGCTGAATTCTTTAACATGGTTAAAAAGATAAAAGAGAGAGCCAATGACTTTATGATTTCATATCATCTATGGCCATACTCTTCAAATATGTAAAGAGTTTCGTGCTATAGTTCAAAAAAATGATGAATAAGGATAGTATTAAATTCTACGATAAAAAGCAAGCCTCATATACCAAGTTAGCAAATGCAATACCATCTACCGACATGATGGAAAGGGAGATAAATAATCCTCTTTATGGGGTTAAAAGGCCATTGGTCTTATTTGACAACCAACCATGTGTCAAAGAGCCCATGCTAAAAAAGATTATTAAACTAATATACGTTTCCCTTATAAAGACAACAATACAGATCCCTGAGAATATGAAGGAAAAATTTTAATCATCAAAGAATCTAGTCAACAAGTAGTAAACATTAAGCTCTCAAGGGTAGGCCATGTAACTCAATGTGGTAGATGTTTAAGAAGCAAAACTTAACAAAAGAATACTACTCCTATTACTCAAGCACTAAAGTCATTATCAAGGAATTAGATTTGTTGCTGTCAAAAAGCCCGAAAGTGAGAAAGAAGCTATGAAATTCCTTAAATTCATCAAGCATAACGAATACAACATTGTCTATCAGTTGAACAAGCAACCTACTAGGATATCTATGCTGTTACTACTATTAAACTTTAAAGCTCATAGGAATGCTTTCTTCAAGGCCTTGAATGAGGCATATGTCCCTCCCGACATCCTTATAGGTTAACTGGATCCTCTAGTAAGCAACATCATTACCGACAACTATAAATCTTTCAATGATATTAAAGAGGATATGGAGGAAAAGTAAACTATAAAGCCCTTCACAACACCACATACTGCAAAGGCAACACGTTGCCTAAGGTGCTCATTGATAATGGGTTAGCTCTAAATGTAATGCCCATATCATGCTTGAACAAGCTTTTTCTTGGCGTGTTCCATATCTAGAATAGTCACACGATCATGCAAGCATTTAGTGGAACTTGTAGGAGCTTCATGGGAAACATTACCATTTCACTCCAAATTGGCCCATGCACATATGAAATAGACTTCCATGTGATGGACATTGCTCTATTATCTAACTACCTGTTAGGAAGGCCTTGGATTTACTCTATGGGGTAAGTAACATCATTACTGCACCAAAAGTTAAAATTCATCATTGAAAACAAGATTGTCAACATCGAAAGAAAGAAAGATAATTTGTTGCCACCTCAACTAATACCCTATATATCAAACCTGATGAGGATGTTTTGGAATCCTTATTTCAGTCTTTTGAATTTATCATTGCCACTTGTGTCAAAGAGCGGTTGCCAATGGTAAGGCTCCCTTATCGAGGAGCACCTATATGGGTTTAAAGTTAATTATCGATAAAGGTGCTTAGGTCGAAAAAAGATTCAAAAAACATCTTCAAAAGATCACTAGAACCCTGAAAGTTATCAATTAGGTTGAAAAAAAAAAGTTAAGGTTTAAACCTAGTGAGAAAACAAGCTCAGAAGAATCATAAGAAGAGGATAGCTCGATTGTTGGGGTAAGACTGAGGGCAAGAATCAATGATATTTCCATTGCTTCATGAAAGTTTCTGTCTAAGAGGGATATACAATTGTTGGCAGTAACAATGTTGCACTCGTATTAAACAAGGCATTTAGGGATCTCTCCATTAATACGATCAATGAGCTAAAAACATCAACAATAGACCGAGAGACTAGTCTATGCTTTCTAGGATTTGTTTTAAGTGTTTGGATTGAAACTGAGATTTTTGTACTATTCAAGTCTGATATAAAGTAATATTATGAACTAAACCTACGTGCTTTTGCCTAAGAGTATTGTAGAATCCTCTATATGGGCACTCTTTTATCAAGTATTATCAATGAAAATGACTAAGCATTATGCATTTCATCTTTTGTGTCCATTTTCATAATTTTTGCCAACTTTTAAACCTTCATCTACATATTTTTCCACCTATATTGTTTCTTTTCCATATTTTCAGGCACCCAAATAAAAATGACATAAATATTCATATTAAGATTCTAGATATCAATTTTGAGTAACTAATCTGAGTTGGTGAAGTCGCAACTAAAAGGGATTTGGAAGAGAGTCTTGTACCCTTGGACTTGTTAAGATTAACTGAACAAAAAGAAAAATAGATATTGCCTCCTATAAAACCCACTGAAACCATAAACCTGGGAATGAAAAAAGATTAAAAAGAAGTCAAGATTAGAACCTTCATAAACCTATCAACCTGAGCTAAACTGATAAATCTCCTGCAAGAATATCAGGATCTGTTCATCTAGTACTACCAAGACATGCTCAGATTAGACATCAACATTGTGGTCCATAACTTCCTCTCAAACTTAAGTGGAAGCTTATACAATGAAAGCTTAGAAAGATGAAATTGGAGATACCCTTAAAGATTTAAAAGAAAGTGAGGTACCAATTTGAGGCAAGATTTGTTGAGGTAGCTAAATATCCCAAATTGGAAGCCAATATAGACTCGATTTTTATAAAAGATGGCATGTTGCATATGTGTGTAGATTACAGGCACCTGAACTTAGCCAGCCTAAAAGACAAGTTTTCTTTGCCTTACATCAACACCTTAGTAGACAACACTATAAAAAATGCACTATTTTCCTTCATGGATGGATTTTCAAGTTACAATTAGATTAAAATGATAGCTGAGAACATGGATAAGACTACTTTTATGACCATGTGAGGCACTTTTTACTACAAAGTAATGCCTTTTAAGCTAAAAAACCTTGGGGTGACCTATCAAAGGGCAATGATGACATTATTCCATGATTTCATGAACAAAAAATAGAGGTCTATGTGGACAATATGATTGCCAAATTGCCAAAGAACATTGCCAACTTACGAAAACTCGTCAAATGACTTTGTAAATACTAGCTTAAGCTAAATCTCACTAAATGCACATTTACTGTCACATGGTAAACTATTAGGCTTTATTATGAGCAAAAACGGAATAAAAGTTGATTTCAACAAAGTCAAGGCCATTCAAAACCTACCACCGCCTCAAACCTAAAAAGAAGTAAAGAGTTTTTGGGAAGGTTAAACTATATAGCTTGATTTATATCTTAGTTGACCGGCAAATAGAATTGACTCTTTCAGCTAGTTTGAGAACAAAATCTCAGAATATAGAACAAAAAATGTCAGAAAGTATTGAATAAAGTCAAACACTATTTTTTGAACCATTTAGTACTTATGCCACCAATGCCTAGTCAACCTTGAATCTTGTATCTATCATTCTTTGATAGATTAATGGGTTGTGCATTAGGTTAACATGATGAGTCAGGTCAGAAAGAGCAAGCTATCAACTATTTGGGTGAAAACTTCATGAATATGAAAATAGCTATTCGGCAGTAGATAAGTTATGTTATGCTCTGGCCTGGATAGCCCAAAGGTTAAGGTAATACATGCTATAACATACCACATGGCTGATCACCAAACTTGATCCATCAAATATTTAAGTGAGGCCCCTACCTTGTCCAAGAGATTAGCCAGGTCGCAAGTCTTGTTTTTCGAATAAGACATTATGTACATTAACCAGAAAGCCATCAAGATAGCGTAATGGTCGACTTTTTGGCAAGCTCAGCAATAAATAACTATTAACCTTTAGACTTCAAATTTTCTAATGAAGATCTAATGTGCATATTTGAGGTAGAAGACTGCAAATTGTAGTTCATTTTGAAAAGTGTATTTGATGGAGCTTTAAACTCATTGGGGCATGGAATCGAGGCAATTCTTATCTCACTTGATGAAACTACTACCCCTTCCTTGCAAGCTTAAACTTCAATTGTACCAATAATATAGCTGAATATAAAGCCTGTGTCATGGGATACTAAGCCACCATTGAAAGAGGTATTACTGTACAAATATTTAATGAATCAACATTATTTTTTTACCAATTGAAAAAAGAATGGCAAATGCATGATGCTAAACGAATTCATTATGGGAAGCTGACCTTAAAACTCATAAAAGAATTTGATGATATCAGCTTGCAGTCCTTACCCTGGGGGAAAAAACCAAATAGCCAATGCCTTAGCCATCTTGTCATCCATGTTTAAAGTTAATCAGAATTGGATATTGCTTCCATTCAGATGAGCGTTTACACAACTCCAACACATTTTTAGAAGGTCAAAAAAGAGAATGACAGCTTAGCTTGTTATCATAACATCTTTCAATACATCAGAGATCAGTAATACCCAATGTTCTACCAAAACTAACAAGTGAACCATCTGAAGGATAGATACAAGCTTTGTTTTAGATTGTGGGATATTGTACAAGAAAGGTTATGATTAGGCACTACTCTAATGTGCGGATGCCTCTGAAACCAAAAAAATTCTCGAAGAAGTCCATGAAGGAATCTATGGTATGTGCGCCAATAGACACCAAATAGTGAAACAAGTCATGCGATTAGGCTATTATTGGTTAACTTTTAAGAAGGATTACATTGACCATGCTCGAAAGTGCCACAAATGCCAAATTTATGCAGACAAAATCCATGTCCCACCATCACCTCTGCATGTTTTGATAGCCCTATGGCTTTTTTCTATATAGGACATAGACATGATCATACTAATCACCCTACGGCTTCTATAACAAGCACTGCTTTATTTTGGTCACCATTAATTATTTCATCAAGTGGGTTAAAGTGACTTCTTATGCTAATGTCACCAAATCTGTTGTGTGCAAATTTATGAAATGAGACATCATCTATGAATATAGGCTTCCTAAACAAATCACTATAGATAATGTGCATAATTTGAAAAATAAGATGATACAAGCAATCTGTTCCCAATTTAAAATTCAACATCATATCTCAGTGCCTTACTATCCAAAAATGAATAGAACATTCGAAACAGCTAACAAGAATATTCAGAAAATAGTTAAAATGTGGTTGAAACATACAAAGATTAGCATGAAAATTTGCCTTTTGCACAACATGCCTATTACATAGCAGTTTGAGCCTTTATAGGTGCTCCTCGTTTTCCCTGGCTTATGGCATAGAGGTTGTTCTACACATCGAGGTCCAAATCCACTCATTTAAAGTGTTGATGGATTAAGAACTGATATAAATAGCTCAATTTCATCAAGGAAAGAAGAATGAAAGCCATTTATCATGGGTAAATGTATTAAAAGCGTATAATGAGAGCCTATAACAAAAAGGTGCATTCTTGTCAGTTTCAAGAATGTGACCTAGTACTTAAGCAAATGTTTTCGATTAATAAAAATGCTCAGGGAAATGGACTCAAAATTTGGAAGGGCTGTACATGGTAAAATACATCTTTTCTAGAGGAACCCTGATTTTAATTGAGATGGATGACAACAATTTGCCTTATCTTGTCAATTTTGACTTCATCAAGAAATACTATGCCTAAAAAATTCTAAGATGAAAACTTAAAAGGGCATTCTATCCTGTTTCTTCATCTTCTCTTTGAAAAAATAAAAAAGAGAAAGAGCATCCAAGAAAACAAACCCCTTTAGGTTGAAAACCTAAAAAAAAAGGCATAAGTAACCAAAGAGCATCCAGGAAAACAAACCCCTTTAGGTTGAAAACCTAAAAAAAAGGCATAAGTAACCAAACTCTCCCTAAAATTTAACCCAACTCGGATCTGCTATTCTTTGACCAAAACACCAAATCATTAAACAAAGGTTTGCATTATTCCTTCCCACTTACTACATATGCATGAACATAATCCCTATACCTAAGCTTGTCCTTTTAGAAGGGGATAAAGTACCCAATCCTTTGTGAGCTGACAGCTTTAGCATGGGCTAGCTAAACAATTTTAGGGTGTAACATACCTAAGCTTTAATGAGGTGATAACCTTTACATAATCTCACCCAAATTAAACCCTTTCCATTTAAAGCTTGTAATGGGTAAGGATCGAGTGCCTTACTAATTACTTATGGATGATAGTGGGAAGAAACTTAGGATATTTTAAATTGGTCAAATAATCTAAATCTAAGATATAAATAAGCCATAAGAGACCAACTTTAAGATAGAGCCATTCAAACATATTTCATGGACAATAATCCAAATTAAGGCACATGAAAAAAAAATTTTACATTTTTATGACATCTTTAACATGTGTATTTTTATATAGTTTTGCTTCATGTTTTAAGCATTTACATCATCATCATTGTATCTTGTCACATAATAGTCAGTTGTTAAGACATCTTCATCCACTTGTATGGAAAGCCTAGCAATTACTATGTGTATGTCTTTAAATAGCTTGAAGGCTAGGTCTAAAGAGGTTTAATTGAATATAAGTGATTGTTTGCTAGCAAGTTACATTTTTACCCTCTTTGAAAGAATTCATTTAAAGTTCACATAGAATGACTTCACTAATTTTATTAACATTTAAAGATCTTGGGAAAAAACTAAGTAAGAGGTATCCAAAAGAAATATGGAGACTTGGACTTATTTCTAACCATTAAGCTAGACAATTATTTGATATGAGCCCCCAAAAGTTCTTGGATCCATAGTTTAGATGCTATATATTAAACGAAATAGATATGTCCAAACAATTAAGGAATACTTAATACTTGACTTTAACTAACCAAATTTGGATAAGATTTTTAGAAAGCCAAATCAAGTTATTGAAAAATGCTTGCTCATGTTACTGGAATCAACTTGCTAAAAGTTGAAAATAAGTAAAATAATCTAGAGTTCTCTAAATGATATCATTTGTAGGCACTTAGAATAGAAAATGAATATGAAAGCAATGGCCTTATTAATATATTTTCTAAAAAAAGCTTGGGCATGTCGATATTGCATTAATAAATTTTATTAACCAAATAAATCATTAGGTTAACATAGCCCAAACAATTCTCATTGAAATCATCAGATCTTTGAATCATTGTCAACAAAAAGAAAAAGAACAATTTAATGGGTGTGCATAGTTGCTATGTATCTGCATGGAAAGACACCTTAAATGCATTCAACGTAAGTTCCATTAAGCTGTATCTCATTTATCAGTGAATTTTGTGATAAGAATTTACTGGAACCAAAGCCACAGAATGATTGGGTGTTGTTTTTCCACAAGCTTACAAGTCAAAAAATTGTGTCAAAAGCACCTTGGCTACGCAATGAATTGATCTTTTATAGTTATGGTATCAACCTTGGGTGCATTTTTCAAGCTTGAGGGGTGTTATCAACTAAGCTCTAATCTTAGTTCAAAGATAAGCTGGATATGTATAGTTTATCCTTATAATGCATGACCTTAACCATTTAGAGTATTTCTTGTATTGATGAGGGAGTTTTAAAGAATAAAGATTAAATCATCAAAATATGGAAGCAACCTATTTTAGTAAGAGGAAAATGAGTCACGTGTGATTTTAACCCCAAAATACTCTATATGGTATGCTACATGAGCTAAAGATGTTATGCATCCTTATAAAAATGTTGCAAGAATAAAAAGTTGAACTAGAGCGAGATAACAACAATCTTCAATTAAAAATTAAGTGAAAAATGATCTAATAGAATAAGATAGGAAAATTCAAAAACTTGATTAAGATTGTAAGATGTAGGAGTCACCTTTCAAGGATTTGGATGACATATCTTTGTTCAAAGCTTTGGAACTTGGATAGCTTGGAAACAAAAAGGAAAGGTTGCAAATAGAGCTAATGAAATAGGAACACGAGTGCTTAGAAACCATAAAAGTGAATGAAACACTCCAAGGTGTTATTATAGATTGAAAGACTAATTCAAAAAAAGCTTAAAGAAAAATGTGGATAACTTTCGACTACAATTACAAGGAAATAAATTCAACCAAATCAACATAGTTGCTGTAAAGGCAAGGAGGTAACTAAAAGGATTAAAAGTTAAAGGTAAAACTAAATCTATTTCAACCTAATCGATAATGGCTGTTTAAATTCTTAGAAAAAAAGTTAGATCATCAATGTAAAGTTTCTTTAAAGACCTTAAACTTTTAGGATTTTTTTGTTTGTTCTTAGGATTTCATGGATGTTAATGAAAGATTTGATATAAGACAAAATTGTCCACTTATAGTTCTTTATATTGACAATTGTTACATTGCCAATATTCCTTATTGCTTTGATACGAGTTATTCATACATGCATACATACATGTTCATTCAACTGGTACTATCAATAAAAGATTTGTTCCATTTAGTATATGGTTTTTTTAACATTCATTTTCATTAAATTAGCATCCATAATATTATATTAATGCTCATACATTCATCATATTAAAAGAGAATGTAATGGAGTTCTTCTAATTATTGGAAAAATATTAGCTTTTAAATAAAAGACATAGAAGATCAATTGACAGCATTGATTAATACTTTATAGAAAAATGTTGAAAATTTTGAACATGATATTCGAGGAATAAAATGATAACTTTCTAAGTTAATGAGGAGGTTTGAAAGTATTGATCAAACTTGGTGGTTCATCCTTGAGGACCTTTATTATTTTTGATCTACCTAAATGTCAACCAAAAATGGACTGCACAATTATTGGTTTAAGTAATGATACAGATGATTGAACTTGAAAACCTTTAAGGTTATGGAACAATAAGAATTTGATATTTAAACATAGAAGATGTCACTTTGAATATATGAAAAATGATAATTTCCAATTTTTAAAGTATTCATTTTATTGTCTCAGACATTTCTTTTCTATTGACACTAATCAAGTGGTTGATAATTTTTTGTACTTACAATTTTGTTGGAAATTGCTTTTGCTTGTGTGATTTATTTTAGGTTCAAATGAAAATATCTTTCATTTGCAAAGAATTGGTGATTACTATCAGGAATGAACATTGTCACTCATTCCTACGCCTTAATTAAGTAAAAATCAAACATTTAAGCTTGAAAATTTCATGAACTTTGATTGCCATTTGACCATGAAATGAAATGGAAAAGACAGTGATTTTTATTTAAGTAGTGATCAATGAATTGACTATTCAATTTTCAAAATATTTGTTTTAATTAATAAATGGGACACTCTCTTAAAAGAATCTCGATTTTGGTAATATGAAGTGTCAATACTATCTAGAGCTTTAACCACATTATTTCTAAGTTCCTTCACTATACATGAACTTTTTAAATCTTTTTCCAGATGTTGTCCTTGGGCTACATCCAAGGAAAAATTATCAAAAACCCATATTTCATACTATCTTTGAATATCTTGAGCAATACCAAAATTTTTGGCCCACATTTTTATCTAGATTATTAAGATATCAATTTACCTAATGCTTTTAATATCATTGCATACCATTATTTACATGATCATACAAGGCTAACATTCTTAGCTAAATAGATCGATATTTATTTCTAGGATATTCATTTTAACATATCAAAACACTATCCAAAAAAACATTTCTCAACCATGCTTCTTTCATAGATTGTCTTATTCCTATAGCTCCTCAAAGCCACCACTAAAAACCCTTTCAAACCCCTCTATTTCACCCTTTTTTCATCTCAAACCTCCCCTCCATTGCTAGCACATCCTTTAAGCTCATTTAGGCTACCTTTTTCTTGCTAATCAATAACAAAAAGAAAAGAAAAATAAGCTCAAAGTTAACAAGTTTTTGGCTTAAGGGCTTGAGCAAGGTTTAAGGCTACTTGGTATAACTTTCATCTCTTTTGACCTTATTTTCTTTTTTATCATCATTTTCATCATTTTAGAGAGCCATATCCATTGACCATGACCTTGTTCTTAGGACTCTTGTGCATTTTGTCATGTTGTTTGTGGTAGACCTACGATTTTTGGTGCCATATTGACCCTCTTGCATGCTTCACTATGTTTATTTGCTTGGTTATACATGGCTCTTGATGTTGTTCATGAAACCAACACTTTCATGCATCTTGGTAGTCATTTTCTTTCATTTTTGTCACTATTTATATGTCAAGATACCATCTTTATTTGTCTAAAAATGCTATTTATGTTCATTTTCATGAATGTCATATTTGGTTCATATTATATTTGTTAAGATTATTGAAGCTAGCATTTTTATGCATATTATTAATCATTTTCTTTCATTTTTGTCATCATTTGCATGTTAAGAAACCATTATTGTTTGTCTAAGTATGCTATTTAAGTTCATTTTCATGAAAATCATATTTATAATATATTTGTCAAGATGCTTGTCTAATGATTGCCAAAAATGTTTTTTTTTTTGAAAACCCTCAAGTTAAGCCCATGCTAACCTCAATAAATAAGGATTAACATAGATTTAAGGTTTTTCTTCACTGGCCCTACAATCTTGGGAAAAAATCAAGTTTTATGTTTGGATTCAAGGGTTTTAGGGTTCCAATTTTATTATTTCAAGTTGTTTGTGACTTGCAAGACATTTAATGATTTCACGTGATCAAATATTGTATTTATTTAATGTTATAAAAGTATTTCTTTATCTGTAAGGCGTAATTGTATAATAATTATAAACAATTTATATAGATAAAGCCCATGAAACATATTGGCCATGCAAGGGAATTGTAAAGAGTTACAATTGTAAGATATCTATGCATCAAAGCCATGTTTTTAAAAATGTTCCTGGTCATCATATTGTCAAGACAGGTTATTGAAAATATGCAAAGACTAGCATATGTAAGCCCTCATGCATAGGATACATGCAACTGATCTTATACGTTGAAGGATAGAGATACTTGGGGACGTCATATGGGTGCTTGTTGTGATAACAAATTCATTAAACATAACTTGCTATGAGATTCCATTTCATATTTCACTCAAGTGTCTATGACAATACTCCCATGTGCTAGTACTGTAAGTGATCCTTAGACTTCTGACACTAATTCATCTCATATGAGGAGTGATATGCTTTGATTCCATCATGAACAAGTCCACAATAGATGGATGTTTATGGAATGGTGGTTTTAGGTATAGCATAAATCATATGGTAGATGAATGAGTGTTCCAAAAAGGATTCACCACCCCAAGGGATATGAGGGGAGATATTTGACATGTACTTGGCCTGTGTTAACTCAAAGTCCTTGGCCAAGGCAATGTTGATTATGGAGTTAAAGGTTGCATACTACTATGGAATAAGCTAAGAGTAGACACTAAACCATGTTCTTGCTAATTCTAGGATATATGATTAAAGGATATTTATTAAAATGAGATATTAAACATTGAAGGACTTGTCAAGACTATATTGACATTTCCTATATCTTAGGTCGCTATGATGCATTATTAGATTCCAATCTTGGTCTATAAATATAAAATATTCTTAATTACACTATTTTATATTTATTGCCAGTATGGATGGAGGCCTAATGAGTCATACACAAAAGGGCGATTAGTAGAAATTAAATTACGACTGGGTTTATACGTCTAATACAAGTAATGGTTACTTAGGCCCAATTTGAATAAGTTCATATGGGCTAGCGGTAAAATTGCAAATTTTTAAAAATAAAAAAAAGTTAAACCTTAAGCTATATAGGCTCATGCTTCCCATCCCTCATAGCTAATTCAAGGCTTTAGAAATCGGCCAAAAAGACCAAAAGAACCTGATTTGCAATTTACCTTAAAAACCCTAAGGAATTTATGCAATATTGCTTTCTTGAGGAGGAAAATAGTTTTTTTCTTTGGTTTTGATTATTAAATCAAGGTCTTCTAAGCGCAAGGGAAGGTTTATTATAACCTAATCTACTCGCATGACTTTTGCAACAAAATCTCTTCCTTATTGACGGTTTTTCGGGTTACCTATGTGGATAATTATTAAGGGTTGGATGCTTGGACAACTTTGGTTTATGACAACTGGGCTTGGTGTTTTTTATATTTAGGTTATGGAATTGCTAAAAGAATTGTCAAGATTGAGATATGTTTGAATCTGTAATTTTTTTTAGGGTTCTTGATCTAAAAGATTAATTAAGATCTTGTACGATGATTCTGTTTAAGACTATTTGTTTCTTTGATTTGTTTCTGCTGCCATGTTTATGTGTTATTTCTAAAATTTTGGAATCTGATTACTTACTACCTTAAAACTTCTTACAATTGCATGCACCATGAATCATAATCACCATTATAGGACAATTGGTTGAAGGTTCAATGTTTAGCAAAGGGTGTATGTCATGGAGCAACAGGTCTCTCCCATCCTCAAGTCTTTTGAAAAAGTCAAAGCATGGTCAGAAGGTTGATAGTTCAAAGATAAAAAATATTTTTAAGCTTGTTACATCTTGATAGTGCACAAAAAGGTCAAGATTGAGTTCTATTAAAATGCTTGATAAGATTTGAAACATATTTGGGCTAGTTAGGGTAATGCAAAGAGGGAGTCATTCACAAAAGGATATGAAAACATAGCCTCCTACTCTAATTTTGATTCAATGCTGGCCTATTACAGGTAGCATCACAGTTGTAAAATCAGGCATACTGATGTTTCTCTTTTAATCGAGAAGATTTAGCTTCCACTATTGATGAATACACTACATTGCTCAACATTGAAAGTTCTAAGTCTGATAGGATATATTGTAAAGTGCTACAACCTCAGACTTTCAAGAAGGGACTATCACAGATCCTCGAAGCCATGGAATCTTGGATTGATGGCCATGTCAAAATGAAAAGGAATACTGAATGCATTTTTTTGGGCTAGTTTGAAGGAAGTAATGGCGAATCTCATTGATCCAAAGAACGTTTAGGATGCCTATGCCTTGGCAATATATAGATTAGTCATATTCCTGAAGACCCTTGGCAATATATAGATTAGTCATATTCCTGAAGACCTTAGGTTATGTAGAGGCAGTAGTAGTAGATTTCTTTTCTCGCGTGTGTTATAGCATTAACCCCACATCTACTATTATTGTTGAGACCATTCAAGTTTTTAGTTTCTACAAGAAAATAGGGATGGGTAGATTCATCAAAAATGCCTCGCTCTTTCATGTTTGGCTCATCAACCACTTCCACATCGAAGAAAGAAAGATGATGAATAATTTTTTCTAACTTCAACCCTCTTTCCAAGGTCCTCGAGAAAGAATGGCCCCAAGAGAAGTTTAAGGAATAATGGATCAAAAAATTCTAGAATCTTAGAGAAGAAAAAGTTACATAGAAGGCCCCATAAATGTCTTTTTAAGCAATCATATACAGATATGGAGATTATACTTGTGTGACACTTATGGTTTGTACGGAAGCACTATCTATGCACTCCTGCTAGTTCTACGATAGTTCCAATGCTAGCAATTCATCTTATTCTTTGAAGACCTTGAGTATTAGGACTTCGAACATGGAGAAGCCAACTACAGGTTAAAAATCCAATCAGCTTTCCATGCTTAGAGGCAAGCCTATTGCAGAGAGAGATATTGAAGAGGAAGTGAAGTGACTCTGGTGTACGATGAATGGAAAATCCATCTTATCTATGACATTTTGTCACTATCCAATGAGGAGACATCCCAGGTCCCAGAGGAAGAGCCTTATTCCAAGGTTAAATTACTTAGATGAAGATTTGAACAAGAAAGGGCTAACTTTGCTACAAAATTTGCTTGCTCAAGGAAAAAAAAGTTAGTTTAGATAGACATCTACCTTTGGGATGGCAAGATGAATCGAGTTGTCAAAGAAAAAGACCATGTCAAAAAAGATCTTGAAGGTATAAAGAAAGACCATATGGCATTTCAAAAAGTAAACAAGTATCAGTGTGTTGGTAAGTCATCAGCTAAGTGGGAAGAATAGCTCACTACCCTCAACAAGGAGTTAATGAGTGGAAAGAAGAGTCTAAAGCCACGAGAGAAAAGCTTGTTCAAGCTCGCACCCTCATAACCACTTATTAAAGAAGGAATTGAGATTTAGAAGCTCAAGTAAGGGACTTGTTAGTAGATCGATCAAAAATAAAACTTATGCTCAAGATTCAAAATTTGAACCATTCCCTCCAAGCTCGTCAAAATCAGATGAATGAATTGGTAAGAGCCTCTAACAATGAGGAAGATGACATGATTGAGACAGCCTGATCTCTAAGGTAAGACATCATCCCACCGAAGATCAAGGATAAGAGCTGTTAAATTTCTTCAAGCACATGATTAAGCAATGTAATCATGTCAGATATTTTTGAGTGAAATCATGTGCAATTAAACTCTATGTTTTCCTTTGTGAAAGATGCTATTGGTGAAACTATCCTTAAGCTAATTATCTCTTGTATTCACATAATTTACTTAATTCTTTTGCTGATTTATTCCTTTTTTCATTTATTGTCATAACTTTATACTTATCACCATCTTATTATTAACAATCACTAATAAACATACTTTAATAAAAGTCTAATATGGGAATGGTCATAAAAGTATAAAGGATTTTAAAACCTAGCATAGAACACAAAACCAACCATCTTACATCATTACAATATTTGTCTTTATAAACAAATCATGGAAAACAATCATCAAGCATGCATTGAGTGACTAGAGCTTATGTACAAGGAGTTTCAGGATCAAATGCTTCATTGGCAAGACGAGACGGAAGCACAAAGCATAAAGCTTATAGAGCTAATGATGAACACCACTAAAGAAAAGTGGTAGGCCAATGTCATAGATATTGAAAAAGAGCCATCTAACACTGAAAAACACCCTACTAGTAGTACTAAAGCTACCAAGAAGGGGCTCATTGAAACCATCAACCTAATACAACATTAGCCCCACTTATACCATCGGTCATCCATTTGAATCCCATTATGGCAAATTAATTTATCCCTAGATTCCAAGGGGTGAATATGAGAGTCTCCCTAATTGATCTAATAATCATTGACCCTGATGATCAAGAAAAGACAGATGGTCAGAAGTTTACAATGTCTACCAATGAAATGAACAAGTATTAGCTATTAAAGAAGCATCTCTAAGTTGTCAAGATAAGTAACAAGTTTAGAGCCATTGATCATTGTGTTTGGTATCCAACCTTATCATTCCCCTAAATTTCAGGACACCAAAGTTTAAGAAATTTAACAAAACTACTAATCTCACCATGCATATTCAAATATACCTTATGAAGATAGCAAGGTACTAAAAAAATGAAAGCTCCTTATCCATTGTTTTCAGCACAGTTTGATTGGGGTCTTTGCTTAATGGCATATTGAGCTTGATAATGTCAAGATTCAGTCAGGAGCCACCTAGCTAAGTCTTTTTTGAACTAGTACTAGGATATGTCGAATTGGGCTCCTGATTGGTTTTTTCTCATGAATCTAGAGAAGCAGCCCACCAAGAGTTTTAGGCAATATGCTTAAAGGTAGAAAAAAGAGGTAGTTCTTGTCTTGCCCCTTCTAACTAAAAAGGAGATAACCATGACATTTATCAAGAATTAAAATTAGAAAGATGGCCTATATTATGAAAAACTAATGGAATGCTCTGAGAAGTTTGATGACCTCATTTTATCTAAAAAGATGATTGACACAATAATTAAAAGTGGCAGGATGTCTGCAAGTAAGTCATTTGGGTGGAGTAAAAAACCTACTGCTAACAAGAAGAAAGAAAGAGAGTCAAATGCCATAAGCTACGCCAACTTACCTCAATTGAGCCAATATAAGGTGCCCGATTCTTATTACCCCAGTATGCCTTACTTTAACCCAATCATCATCTTTTCTCATCTAGTTTACGTTGTAACCTATTACCTATCCTTTACTGTCCCACAAAATTCACCATGAAACCATCAACCACAAGCTAATAAAAATGTCAACAATCTTGTCAACAATGCACCAATAATCAGGGTATAAACCAGAAAACAAAACAATTTGACCTTATCCTTATGACTTATAAAAGGCTTTGTTAGGCTCTGCTCCAAAGGCCTCTAGTCACTATCATGTATGTCTTAGAAAAAAAACCTCCATACCTTTAATGATATGATCATAATGCCCATTGTGACTATTATGCTAGGGTAGTAAGGCATGATACTGAAAACTATAATTTTTTCAAGCAAAGGGTATAAAGCCTCATTGATTCAAAGGTTCTACAATTTGGGATAAACTAGAGGTTGAATATTGCTTCAAATCTCCTGTACAAACCATGCTGAGCCATAGCGAACATGATTGGGGTTGAAGATGATTTTAAGGTCAAGAGAAGCATAAAAGAGGTTATGATGTCGATGAGTCTGGTTTAGTGAATCTTAATTCAGGCAAAAATGGTTAACACTGCCAAAAGGTAAAAAAAACTTGATGATTGCTATGTCTTCCACATTATTTGTGGCAATACCCTTAAAACATCAAGGAATTTCGTATGATGGTCCAGATGATGATAAACAAAGGTAGAATTGAATTCTATGACAAGAAATAAGCATCTTATGTCAAATCGGTGAATATGATTGGGGAAGGAATAACATAATGATGTATAAGAGAGGATAACCCTTTATCATCTATGGATAATTAAATTCCAGGGTGAGTTCTTCGACGCCTATGCTGAGGCTATTCATAAAGGTGCTGCACCATTCCCATACAAGAGCAACAAAGCCATCATTAGGAAATTGAGGGTCAAGTTATGATGATCGGGAATCCTACCCAGCTTATCACTATTATCGACTTGTCAAGAGTTAAACACTTAACCAGTAAGGATAGATGTTATATACCTGTAGCTGAAGATAGTTAGAAAAGTAATGTTTCCTCGATATTTGACATATCTCAAGGTAGGACAAAAGACCTGGAGTCTAGAAAAGTTAAAAGGACGATGGATGAAAAAGAGGCCACCGAGTTTTTGAATTTCATTAAGCATAGTGAGTACAGTGTAGTCGATCAATTGAGCAAACAACTGGCTAAGATCACTATATAAAGAAATCGAGGCTTATGCATATCAATATAAGCACACAATTTAATTAGAATTAAAAATAAAAACTAAAATTAAGCAAAGAAACACTTGGATTTCCTAATAATCCTAGGAAGAAATGCACAGTAATCGGATAGCAATTTAAAACACAGATCTATTAGAGAATTCTAATTCTAAGTATGCTGATCCCTACACGAATGCACCATAAGTTGATTACTATGATCTATTCTTAAGGCCACAACAAATACAAGTGTCCTGCCTCTACCAATGACCCATACAGATGCTTATTAAAGCCTTTATGAGGTCTAGTGGTTCTTCAGTGCTAGCTAGAAGGCTTCACAAACATTAACCAAAAGATATGTAGCCAACATGTTCAGATTTCAAGTGATTCGGGAATAATTCCCATGTCCATCGCATTAAAAAGGAGAAAAAACAACTTCTTAGAGAAATAGCTATTTTTCACAGATGTAGGCAAATAAATCCAAAAAAACACAATTTTTAATTCTGATTGATTCTTGTAGGATTGAAAATTGATTTTCCATCTTTAGATATGATCAAAAACACTTTCTGATCACCTAGCATATAAATATGCACAATTAGGCTTAAAAAAGTAAAGATTTTGAGATTTGGCCAATTTCATGATTTTTGTGAAAAATTAATCTCCCATTCATGGAAAATATTTTTTTTAATTTCGTTATCTCAAAACTATTCATGAACACTCAGAAACTCCATAAAACCGTAAAAAGAGCTTAAAAAAGCATATATGTTACGCCAAACCCCTTAAAAAAGTCTGAGATTGGTGCCTAGGGTTTCTTTAATGCTACTTGTCAACCAAAAGAGCTTTGGGCTAGATTAGGCTTGACTATTGGGTAAACTGATCTTAATACTAACATATCCAAAAGATGGCTGCACTTTAAAGTGTTTCTTCAAGCCCAAGTAAAACTATTTTAATTAGCTTGTCCAAGATAGGGCCCAAATAGTAACTTATTAATATTTAGCCTAATAGCACACCAAGGATGGCTATTCCATGAACCAAGCCCATTAGTAAGCCGAACTTGGAGTAGTTTACAACTAAACTCCATTAACCTATTAAGTAAGGCTTTTAGCCCAACCCCTTAATTTACATGTTAGATAATTTAATTCACAACTAAATTTTCTAATCCTAAGTAAAACAGTTTTACTTTATATAAATAATATTAAATAATTAATTAAATAATTATCAAATAGTTATTTAAAATTTTCAAATATAATTATTTGTCTTTATTTAATAAAATCCTTAAACTATGTCTACAATAGATATTATCTTGATACAACGTTTTTATCTTTATTACCATATTAAGACATCTGTAATTAGATTTCATAAATCTAATTTATGTCTTAAATTATTCTTAATTGAACTAATTTAATTAAGTCATCATTCTTATACCTTTTATGTAATTAAGTTGTGCTTAATTAAATCTTGGTTTTAATCCAGTAGATCATTTTATTGCGTACGATGCTTTAGGCTTGCATCATAATGGCAATAAATATAATTATCCAATTAAATGCATTTATATTTATAGACCAAGATTGGCTTTAACAAGACATCATGGCCACCTGATATGCAAGAAGAGTCAATATGACATTTCTAGAAAACCTTTTAATAACCAGCCTCTTAGTGTACTTCGGTCCTTTCACCAAATATCCTTGAAAGACCATGAGCATGGTGCAGTCTCTACTCATGTATTAATCCACATAAACTCCTGCAGCTTTTGATTAACCTTATGAATTTAGAGAAACAATTTCTCCTAAATTCATCATGCACTGGCCAATGACTTTATCAAGTTAACCAAAGCGAAGAACATGTGAGATGTGTTTTTAATGTCATTCAGAATGGTGAATCCTCTCTGGATTACTCATTTACCTTCTTATGGTTTATGCCATACCTAAAACCACCATAAGCATCCATCTATTATGGACCTGTTTGTGATGGAATCAAAGCTTAATAGTCCCTATACAAGATGATCTGGTATCACAAATCTAAGTATAATATACACAATTGGCACATGAGAACAACTTTCATAGACATTTAAGTGACTTATTCGAAATAGAATTCTCATATGGGCCATGTTTAGTGAACTTGTTTCCTTAAAATAAGCACCTATATGCTATCTCTAAGTATCTCTATACTTTAACTTCTATGAGATCAAAGAGTTACATGTAAGAAATGCATGAAGGCTTAGCATATGCTAGTCTTTGTGCATTGTCAATGCCTTGTCTTGATAATATGATGGCTAGGAATGCTTTTAGAAATACGACTTTGATGCATAGGGATCTCATCATTGTAATTCATTACTAACTTCGCAAAGGCATTATGTTTAATGGGCTTCATACACTTAGTGTTTACATGAAAGAAAACCTTGAATCACTAACATAAGTAATTGGTTTACATTATTAACTATTATACGCCTCATCTAATCCAATTAGTTTTAGGGCATATAACAACACTCTATACCATCCTTACTCCTCAACTTAGAAGTTCACTGAAATGTATTATTAAAAATGTTGAACAAGGGGTATGTGTCATTAGATATTTCAATAGATAAATGGGATCATTTGGTGAACAATGTCACCATTGGCAATTACATCTTGTTCACTGATAACTAGATCTCACTTGGAGGTAAGGGCAATTACAAAGCCCAACATATCACCACACACTACAAAGTTCACATTCTGCCAAAGGTTCTCATAGACAATGGCTCTAGCCTCAATGTCATGCCTTTTGGCCACCTTAAGCAATCTTCCTATTGATGTGTCACACATTAAGCATAGCCACACGATAGTGTGAGGATTTGACTAAGCTTGTCATTAGGTTACAAAAACATCACCATTTCACTTTAGATAGGCCCATGTTTTTACGAGATCGATTTTTAAGTAATGAATATTGTTCTATCCTACAATTGCCTGCTAGGGAGGCTTTAGATACATTCAGTTAAGGCAATACATCATCCTTGCATCAAAAGCTAAAATTCATGATTGTGATAAGGTAGTCATTATTGAGGTTTAAGAGGAAAAGGTAGCTGCCATCTTTACTAATGCCATTTACATTGAACCAAATGAAGACACACTAGAGCCATTTGTCTAGCCATTCAAGTTTATGAATACTACATTTGTGTGAGAAGGCCTACCAATATTCAAGCCTCAACTATTGAGAAACAACTACATGTGTCTAAAGTTGATTGTTGTAAGGGTTACTGAGCTGGAAAAGGGCTTAGTGAAAATTTACAAGGTATGGCTAGAGCTTTGAAAGTCATTAGCCTAGTCGATTAGAAAGGCATAGGATTTAAGTCTGATATGTAGTATAAGAAATAACAAGTTAAAAGGGCCAACGATTAGAGGTTAACCCATCTGTTGGGTCAAGAGTTAAGTTTATAACTAATAGTACTCCCACCAATTCATGAGACTTTCTGATAAGAAGGATACATGGATCTGAATCAGTCAGAAAGTTTAAAAATAAAAAATATTCTGGTTTTCTGAATTATGTACTCTACAACTTCTTTGTCCACGATGTCAACGATCAGCCAAGGCTATTAAAACTAAGCAACGAAACCCATTCCCATTCTTTAAAAAATTGTTCATGACAATAGGGTCATGTTAGAAATTTATGTGCTTTTTAGGTCTATTTTCGCGTAATGTCAAGAATTAAAAACCTATTTGCTTTGCCCAAGAACTTGTAAGGATCTTATGTAATGGGCATCTTTTATTAAATATTATTAATAAAAATGACTTTTGCATAAAGCATTTCATCTTATGTGCCTATCTTTATCCCTCATCTTTATTTGAATTCTTAATATACGCTTTTGTTTATGTTGTTTATTTCCTTACCTTTTCAGGTGCTTTGATATAAATGACATGGATGTTTCTAAGGAAATTCCAAAGATCAATTTTAGACAGTCAATCTATACTTGCAAAGTTAATTTCGATAAAGATTCTGAAGAGTGCTTTGTGCCACCAGTTATGTTACAATTAGTCAGGCATGAAGAAAAGTAGATTTTGCACTATAAGGAGCAAATTGAAGTCATAAATTTTGGGACTGAAGAAGATAAAAATAGGTCAAAATTGGAACTTCAATAAAACCTTCTACCAGAACCAAATTGATAAACCTGCTTTGAGAGTACGAAGACGTATTTGCCTGGTCATATTCAAACATGCCTAGACTAGACATTGACATTATGCTCTATAAGTTTCCCTTCAAACCTGAATGCAAACTACTCTAGCAAAAGCTAAAGAGGATGAAACTAGATATGCTTTTTAAGATTAAGGAAAAAATCAAGAAGCAATTTAAGGTAGGATGTTTGAAGGTAGCCAAACATCCGAAATGGGTTGCTAACATTGTCCAATCCCCAAGAAAGATGTTAAAGTAGGAATGTATGGTGATTGTCTAGATTTGAATTGGGCTAGTTGAAAGATAACTTCTTATTACACCATATCAACACTTTGGTCAACAAGACTAAGAACTCTTTACTCTCCTTCATGGATGGATTCTCGAGTTGTAATCAGATGAAAATGGCACTCGAAGACATGGAGAAGGCTATTTATGTAACATGTAGGGCACATTCTACTAAAAAGTAATTCCTTTTGGGCTTAAGAAAGTTGAGGAATTCATTAAAAACCATGGTAACACTATTTCATTATCTAATGCATGAGGAGATTAAGGTCTATATGGATGATATGACAAATCAACATGAGAAGACAAGCATATCCCCAACCTTAAGAAGCTTTTTAAACAGCTACGAACGTTCTAGCTAAAGTTGAACCTTTCTAAGTGTACATTTAATTTCACATTTGGAAAGCTATAAGTTTCATCGTTAGTAAAAGAGGGATCTAAGTCGACCCAGATAAAGTTAAGACTATTCATAACATGCCACCAGGAGGTGAGAAGTTTCTTAGAGAGGCTAAACTCTATCTCTAGATTCATATCGCATCTCACTGATAAATACGACCCTATTTTCTAACTCCTTTAAAAATAGAACCTAAGAGAATGGAACGAAAAATGTCAAAAAGCTGTCAATAAAGTCAGACATTACTTGTCAAACACACTAATATTACTATCACAAGTTCTTAGTGGATCTTTAATCCTCTATTTATCAGTCTTCAATAAATCTATGGATTGTGTGCTTAGGCAACATAATGAGCCAGGCAAGAAAGAACAAGCCATTTACTAGATGAGCAAGAACTTCACGAAGTATGAGAACAACTACTCCACAATGGGG
>JBBYHM010000006.1:13268950-13283991 GCA_038381775.1 Adansonia rubrostipa
TTGGACTTTGGTTTCCCAAATAAAGACTTGATGTGCATACCAAAGGAGAAGAAACCCATAGTCATGACTAATATTCAAAGATGTATTTTAATAGAGCATCAAATGCCCTAAGGCATGAAATCGAGGTAATACTGATTTCACCCAATGGGGGTCACTATCTTTTTATAGCCAAACTAAACTTTGACTGCACTAATAACAAAGCAGAATACAAAACTTATGTCATAGGCTCCAAGCAACCATCGAAAGAAGTGTCAAGATTTTACTAATGTTTGGTGATTTATCCCTAGTTATCTACTAGCGAAAAAGTGGACGGCAAAACCATAACCCAAACTAATCCATCATTAGAAACTAATCTCAAAATTCAAGAAAGAATTTGAAGATGTCAGCTTTCTGCACCTATCTTGGAAAGAAAACCAAATATCAGACACTGTAGCTACCTTGTCATCCATGTTCAAAGTTAATCAGGAATTAGATGTTGCTCCTATTTAAATAAGCATCTATATGACTCTAACACATTATCAAAACTTTAAAAAAAAGAGGGAGGGCCTACCATGGTATCATGACATCCTTTGCTACATGATGGATAAGTAGTACTCTAAATATGCCACAGGAAACGATAAAAAGACTATCGAAAAATGGCTATGGAATTCATTCTAGATGAAGAAATCCTATACAAGAAAAGTCAGGATTAAGTGTTGCTTAGATGTGTTAATGCTCTTAAAACCGAAAGAATTTTAGAAGAAGCTCATGAAAGGATCTATGGTATGTGCTAATAGATATCGGATGGCCAAGTAAGTTATGAGATCGAGCTGCTACTGACTAACTCTTGAAAGGGGCTATATTGATTATGCTTGAAAATGTCATAAATGTCAAATCTATGCAAACAAGATCAATGTCTCACTTTCACTACTTCATGTCATGAGAGCTTGTAGCCTTTCTCTATATGCGACATGGATATGATTGGGCCTGTTACTCCTAAAAGCTTCAATGGACACCACTTCATCATAGCGGTGATTAATTACTTTATTAAATGAGTAAAGGTGGCCTCATACGTGAATGACACCAAGTTAATTGTATGCAAATTTGTAAAGCAGGACATTATCTACTAATATGGGCTTCTTAAACAAATGATTATGGATAATGCTCGTAACTTGAAAGCAGCATGATGTAAGTAGTATGTTCTCAATTCAAAATCCAACATCATAGCTCGGTGCCATGCCATTTGAAAATAAATGAAGTAATTAAGATAACCAACAAGAACATCAAGAGAATAGTTGAGAAAATGGTCGAGACTTACAAAGATTAGCATGAAAAGCTACCTTTCACACTCCACACATATCGAACTTCAGTCCGTACTTCCATAAGCGCTACCTCATTTTCCCTTATCTATAGAATAAAAGACGTCTTACCTATTAAAGTCAAGTTCCCCTCAAGAATCTTGATGGAGGCTAAACTTGAAGAGGCTGAATGAGTCAGGAACAAACACAATCACCTGAATTTCATCAAAAAAATGATTAAAAGCCATTTGTTATAGGCAGATGTATCTAAAGCATATGATAAAGGCCCTTCACAAAAAGATCTACCTCACTAGTTTCATGAAAAGAACTGGTGCTCAAGAAAATCCTTTTGATCCACAAAGACGCTCGAGGCAAGTAGATACCTAATTAGAAAGAACTGTATGTCGTGAAACAATCTTTTTTTAGAGAGACCTGGTCCTATCGAAAATGGATGGCAAAGTCCTGCCTAACCCAGGCAATTCAGATTCTCTTAAGAAATTTATGCTTAAAGGATGAAAACTTAAAATGATATCCTCTATAAAAAAAACTTAAAAAAATGATTCCAGATAAAAACCAAAAAAGGGTGTCTGGACAATCAATCTTACGTAAATTGAAAACTAAAAAGGTGGTTTAAGAGACACTGGCCTTGACTAAACCCTATCAAATCTTATCCGAATACCTATAGGAAAACCTTAATCCAATTCACCACCTAACCTTACCCTTAACTAAATACCAAATCAAAGTCAAACCTCGCCTAAACATAGCCTGAGTCTGGATGGATAAAGAGGCAAATATCTGAGTCAAGGGTAACTATTGAATGTTGTGGATGATCTTATAGGCCTTTAAAAGATCAATTCACGTCAGGCATGTTAGTCATTTGGGAAAGATCTCAAAATGCATAAAAAAAATTCATGTCATGATTATCAATGGCATCTAATGCCTGAAAGATCATTTCATTATCATTATACCTTTTTGTCAAATGTAAATGAGATTGTATAATCTTTCTTGTCATAAATGAAGTGTTATCTTGTTTCTTTTTAACCCTTTCACATTATAACTGCATTGCATTATGCTTGTCATTTAATTGATAATATTTGATAATCAAATAAAGTTCACATTAGGATTTCTTGACATTGCATTGAAAAGACAAGGAGAACATATGGAGCTTTATTCGTATATTGATTGTTAAGATCATAAACCCCACACTCAACGCATGCCAGTCATGATCGTGCCAAATTATTCATAACCTTCCAAAGTCGTCAATCATGAAAACTATAAAAACCAACCCAAGCTAATCTTATACACGCTAGTTAAAGATCTCATCAAGACTCAAAAACTATCCCATCTAAGATAGATTAATAGGCAAGCCAATGTCATTTGGTCCTTAAACAGTTGAGAAAACTAATTGAACTTATTAGAAAAACCATCACATATACTTAAACAAGAAATAAAAATCCTCAAATTGTTAAAAAAAGTCATCAAACCTCTTAAATCAAGAAACATGATCATCTAAATTATCACCTTGTTAGGAAAAAATATGGGTTCCCTAAGTTAAGATAGTAACCAACCAAGCACCAAATCATTTGGAAAAATGTCATAATCATAAAGCCCATCAAGTCCAAAATCATTACCTTGAAATGTAGCATCAAGGAAACAATTATTGAAGCTCCCAGTCAAGTGAATAACTTGTAATGTTTATGCTTGTATTAGACCTTACATCATGATCATGTAGTCATATCATCAAGAAAATTGCATTTGCATCATCGCATTATGCATTCATATTGTCATTACATAAGATTATTTCGTTAGCATTACATTAAACAGAATTCACCAAACTTCAAAGAGCTTTCTGGTAAGAACCTTTGACATTAAAAAATAGCAAAGCGAAGGGTCTCTTGAGTAAAAACTCTATCTCTCAAAACTATTATGCCGAGAGAGTTAAGCCTGGTGAGGTAGGTCAAGTTTGGTTGATTGGCCCCTATAAAAAAAAGTCAACCATGAAGACTTTGATAGGTAAGGCTGAATGGTTGTCATCTTGTCAAGAATATATGTCAAAAACTTTTATTAAGAATGTTTGTTAAGAACCTTTGTTAGAGCCTTTTTTAAGAAATCATTTCTAAGTCCAATACTGCTAAAATGCCATGCTCTAACTTATCAACATCTTTGTCAAAAACCTTTGTTAAGAAATCTTTTTTAAAGTCTGACATTTTTTGCTGTAATACGGTTAGCATTCTGTCAATTTTAAGTCAAACCTAGGGAAAGGTTGAGCCTAGGATCGTAGTCTAGGTCTTTCATCTAAAACCTATCAAAAATTTTTTTTAAAGTTTGATATTGCTAGACCTAATTCAACACATTGGCATTTTGTCATTTTTAAGTTGAACCTAGGGATAGGTCAAGTCTAGGATTGTAGTCTAGGTTTTTCTCCAAATATTCAATCTTTACCTTTTTTGCTCAAAAACTTGGAATTATTGCCAATATATTGTTTTTATCTTAGCATTGTATTGATTTTGCTCTTTTCATTGTCGGAACAAAAGGCAGCATCAAGTGCATCCTGAACAAAATAGCATCTATCAGTCTTTGCCTTATCTTTGATACTCAACAACAGCTAAAGAGGGATAGCTATAGACACCTTATTTTGTTTGTGTTAATTTTTAGCATCTCATGCCTTAATTGAAAGATGATAAAATAAAATAATAAAAATAAAAATAGAGACCACTGTCGATTGCTACATCACCAAGCATCATTACTCGACATAATGCCAAATAAAAAATTTTTCGAGAAAGGTTTGAAATGCTTAAGGACCATATTAAAAAATAGAAAAAAACATTAGAAGTCACTATCTAAGGTGTCATCAAGGTCATTTGAGCAAGCACAAGTCAATCATCCATCATTCCTAGCTAAGATAAGGTGTCTGGGGAGAAAAAAGTGCATAAAATCTACATTTGTATAAGTGGGTATCAATACATGGCCTCTAAGTATTGATATAGGGTTGCTATATCTCCCAAATCCCTAGAAACCATTGTTGGTATCGATACAAATGACCATGTATTAATATTTTCAGCTATGATATTAATATAGGAGCTTTAGTATAGATAACAAGTTATTTTGAAGCTAAATTTGTGATTTTGGGTCAATTTGTATCAACGCAGGCCAAAAAGTATCGATACATAGAAAAATTTTATGCTTAGTATTGATACAAGGAACATTGTCTCGAGATTGAAAGCCAAAATACTTGAGTATCAATATAAGGCTTTTTGTATCGATCCTTGGTGGCTTTTTGTATTGATACAAAGGCTCTTGTATCAATACCATAAGGCAAAATTCACCTGCTTGATGCCATTTTCACTGTAAAATCAAAATATGAATTTGATCATAACTTTGGCTTAAAAAATCATCCAATCTCATCCAATCATAACTTCCTAAAAATTATATGGACTTCATTTTCGAGCTTCAACATTGAGTTTTAACATTTTTTGAATGGTTCATTAAGCTTGTTATTAGGGCATTTCATGATATAATATGGATAAATAAAAGGAAAGCTTAACCTTGTTCACTATACCAGACCATGCACGGTTTATTTCTTCTATGAAAGATGTATATCAACCAATAAAATGCTCAAAGGTTGCTCCATGTTACAATGAGTCATCATATTGTCTACCATAAATGTCCTAAATACCCCACCTTTACTATGTTTTTTATGGCTGAGCTTAAATCCTATAAACATGTGTTATGAGCTTACCCAAAGGAACTTTTACACACATTTACATTAGACATCGCATTAAAATACCTTTTATTCCCATAGCACTTCTAGTAGCCCCCTAAAAACCCTCAATAACCATTATTTTACCTTAAAAAACACTCTTATATTAATATAACAGCCTTTAAGCTCATTTTTAGTGACCTTTTCTTGCTAAAATCATAGTAAGGGAAGGCAAGAAAGTGAGCTATAAGTTTAAAGCATTTTTTACTTAACATCAAAGAAAGGTCTTCAAAGCTTTTGGGGTAATTTTATTTTTTTCCCTTTCATTTACTTATTTTTGCAATGTCATCATTCTAGTGAGCTTTAATATGCTAACCATAACCTTATTAGAATTCCCATGCATCTTGTGGTCTTGAATGTGGTAGACATAGGATTTTCAATGCTGCATTGATTCCCATGCTATTTTGAAATTCAAGTTAGCTTTTTTTTTTGTTTAAGCATGTTTATATCATCTTTATGGCAATATTCTTTACATCATGCGTTTAAGAAACATCTCTATGCATTCTTGTTTTCATCTCTCCATATATTGTCATCACTTTCATGCTTAAATGTCATCTTTACATATTTGAACATGTCTATTACATTTACTGTAATGAATATCATCTTTAGTTCATCACATGTTTGTCAAAATGCTTGTTTGTTACTTGTCAAAAATCTATTTTCCTAAAATCCCTAAGTTAAAGCCATGTTAACCTTAATAAATGAGTATTAAAATGGATTTAAGGTTTTCTATTCATTGGTTTTCCAATCGTAGGGAAAATTTAAGTTTTTCATGTTTCTATTCAAGGGTTATTGAGGCCATATGTTTTATTTTCAAAATAAAATGTTTTCTACTGTTTAAAGTTGTTTTTGCCTTGATCCTTTTACCAAAAGTCTTTGTGCTTATGACATGATCAATGGGCTATTTCATCATCCCAAATTACTGCTGAATTGTGTAAATAAGCTTGAAAAGCCCATGTCACTTATCTTTTTCTATCATGGATGTTTAGATGTCCATGGTCTAAGTTTAGTCCTACATAACTTGAAAAAATTGAAAAACTCCTATTTTTCTACCTTGACAACATAGTGGTCATGACTTGAAACATATTTTCAAACCCTAATTCATGAATTTCTCAACATTTTTTCTTAAATAGGCATCAAATCACCTTTTCAATGGTATCTTGTTTGCCTTCGAACATTTCGGATGAAGGATATATGATTTTTCTAATTAAGGCTATCTAGAACCCCTAGAGTCAATGATTTGCATTTTGATTAGGCCATTTCAGCCTATCAAATGATTTTTATGAATTTTTTAAATATTTTTCATAAAAAGTTCATGAAATTCCACTTCTGAAAAGATATTGTTTGTGATCGAATGATTCCGTATGAGTCAAGAATGATTTTTCAAAGTTTGCCACACCTTTTCCCTTACTTGTGCTGTCAATATCTCACTAGATCTAAATTCAAAAATTATTTCTACCTAGAAGGTGATCTTCTAGGATTTTTGTGATGTTTTTAAATTAAACCTTATCGAGTCACCTTTCCAATGATATCTCAACCAATCCCTAAAACATTTAAATTTATCCAAAATAAAATCGAAAAGGGGGATAACATGATGCTATCCCTTGTTTTTAGCATTAGTCGAAGTTAATGGATTTTTTTTGAATTCCCACTTTTAGGTATTCTAATGTCTCTATATGGTCCCAATTAGTCCCATTAAGTCAAAAACCTTGTTTCAACCTTCACTTAAGCTCGTATTAAGGCACAAGCATTTTTTTTTTGTTTATTTCATTAATTTAAAGTTTTGTTAATTGATACGTTTTTATCAAAAATCACCTATTTTGTCAAGAATTAGTAAAAAATGTAACCTTGTCAAGAAATTATGAAATCTTATTAGTTTAAGTCTTTTAACCCTATTTTTTTTTAAATTACAAAAATTTCCATCTGTGGGGATACTTCAACCTCATTTTTCGAGGGGATACTCCAATCCCACTATTCATAAAAAATTATTAAGACCCAAAATTTCTTTTTCCTCTCCATTTTGAGCTTTTGCAAAATTCCAGCTAGGTTTTCACACCTCAATTAATTAATGAATGCAAACACGTCTCAAAATTGTCCACTTGGTTGTCTCTGGATAAGCGATGACAATTATGAGATACATTCTTCCATATTTGCAAAATCGTTTCCTAAAACAATTATAGCATAATGTTCCTTGTCGGTATTTCTCCAATGCTTGACATGGAATATCCAATTTTCAAATATTAAATCCAAAGAATATTTTAATGAAAATCCCATTTCTCCAGGTGCATATGTGGTTTAAATGTTATTTAAAACCCAAATTTAGTTTATACAAATTCATGCATTAAGAGGGGGTTATAATAAAATAATGACATGCCAAAACCAAAAGAAACCGAAACCAAGTTAAGACATGGCTAGAAAGGTACCAATTTCAGGTGTCACGAGGAAGTTCTTGCTTCTTTGCATGCAATCGACTTTT
The DNA here is from genome assembly GCA_038381775.1 of Adansonia rubrostipa. NCBI lineage: Eukaryota > Viridiplantae > Streptophyta > Magnoliopsida > Malvales > Malvaceae > Adansonia > Adansonia rubrostipa. The sequence continues at coordinate 13,276,464 of JBBYHM010000006.1, forward strand.
GAACCTAACCATCGAATCTTTGGACCACGTAGACCATGGAATTGATGTTTTAGGTTTCATAACTCAAACTTTTGGTTTCAATAGGTATTTGGTCATGCATAACCCTAAATGATCAGTGGTGGCTCCAAGCATTGCCATTTCATGGTATAATCTAAGACCAGTTAAATGAGTGATTCATCCAACGATCCCCTTTCATGAAAAAGGATGAGAACCCACACTTTCTTGCTCTTATCAAATCAAAAAGGAAGAGTTTCGGTCAAGTGAACAATTCCTCATTGAGAGAAAAAATATTTTCAAGTCATGCACATTTTTTTTGGTGATGAAGGTGAAGGCACATTACCAATAGATTGGCAACGTAGCTGAGGACTAGTTTAGAGAGTTTGGCTTAGAACAAGTCGCATCTTACTTGGTTCTTGAATCCTTTGATTTCTAGTCATTATTTAACTCCTTTCATATTTTTGTTTACTAACTTTTACTTACCATGATTTTTTTCATGTGATTGTCAAGGATCATCTTGCTTTGGAATAAATGTTGATTCGATAGATATGGCAATATAAAGGTAACAAAATGTTTGATTATTTTATTGACACACATGGTGCACTTGCATTTGTACTAGATTCCTTCCAATCTCCATGGTGGGAATATGGGATTAAGGTCACAATTATCAGGAGGAAGTGAGCTATCTGCCTGCATGAGTACTTCTTCACACAAGTCTAGCAATAACTTTCATGGTGTAAATTACCTATATCTTTCATAAGTAATCCTCTACATTTTCGTAGGAAAATACATCCATTGAATCAAACTTGTTCCATCAAGCTTGTAATGGGCCTAGGATCAGGGCGCCTTGGCTATCCTTACCAGATGGAAGAGCAATTCTGATACAAATTTAGATGTCAACTCAAACCCATATAGTGAACCTTATGAGTTAAACCATGTTAAACCATACTAAAATGCTGCTAGAATGACTCAAAAAATAAGGACACTTGAGGAAACACTTTTAAACTTTACTCTTGCATACCATAGTTACTTAGGTGACAATGAACGAAATTGTCACTCTATGTATCAAGTCAGTGTCAAGACACATTGTTATGCTGCTTGATCGATGGTTAACCTTTGTCAACAAGTGAGCGATGGAAAATGAATGTCATTAGTTACAAAACACTATGTCAGCCTAAAAAGCCATATTGCTATTATGCTATCTAACCAACGGCTTAACACATGTCAAATACTAGGTGATGGCATACGTACACTGCTGTATAGGTCGTCAACTTATCCCTTGAGGTATATATCACCTTAATAAGGGCAATTTTTAATATAGGCACCAGATTATGCTGTCCATGAGTATTTAGCTTGTTATGATACTTGTAATTGTCATGTCTACCCTTAGGCATTGTAATGCCTATTACCAAGGCATTTTTTGTAATTTTTTTCTTCTTTCATTTCTTATTCTTATCTATGTTATTTTGTATTATCACTAACCTATTTCCCTTTTGTTTCTTGATTATTACATGCATCATAATCATCATTATGGGATAACTGGTTGAAGGTTCAATGTTTAGAAAAAGGTGTCTGTCATGGAGCAACAGTTCATTCCCATCATTAAGTCTTTTGAATAAGTTAGAAGATGGTTAAAGGGTTGACAGAATGAAAATACGGATATCATTAAGCCTAGTTATGTCTTGACAGTGCATGAAAAAGTCAACATTAGGTTCTATCACAATGATTGGCAAGATTTTGGAACATATATAGGCTAGGTGGGGTAATACCGAGAGAAAATCATTCACAAAAGGTATGAAGACATAGCCCTTTTACTCTAAGTTTGGTTGGATATTGGCTAATTGTTAGTAATAGACCAATGTTTCATCTTTAATCGAGAAAATTTGGCTCCCAGCATCGATGAATATAGTGCGATAATCAATATTGAAAGGGCCAAGTCCAATCAGAAAAACTACAAGGTGCTATAATCTCTAACTTTCAAGAAGAAACTAGCATAAATCCTCAAAGCCATAGAGTTTTAGATCAATGGCCATGTCAAGATGAAAGGGAATACTGAATGTATTTTTTAAGTTAATTTGAAAGAAGCAATGGTGAATCTTACAAATCCAAGGTAAGTTTAGGATTGCTATGCCTTAGTGATACATAGACTGGTCATATTCCCAAAAACCTTAGATTATGTGGAAGTGGTAGTAGTAGATTTCTTCTCTCACTTGTTGTAACATCAACCCTATGTTTGCCATTATTGCCAAGATCAATTCAAGCCCTTACTTTATGTATGAAAACAAGAAAGGATAGATTTATCGATATGCCCTGCTTCTTCACGTTTGTCTCATCAACCACTTCTATATCAAAGAAAAAAGTATGATGTACAATTTCCTTTCTAATTTCAACCCTTTCTCTGAGGTCCTCAAGAAAAAATGGTCTCAAGATAAGTCCAAGGAATAATAGGTCAAAAAATTCTGAAATAACAAAGAATAAGTTACTGAAGGGCCTTATAGATTTTTTTTAATCAATCATATACAAATATAGAGATTATACTTGCGTGCCACTAATAGAGTTATGGGGAAGCACAAGCTATGCACCCTTCTTAGTTCTATGATAGTTTCAGTGCCAATAATTTATCAGATTCTTTGAAAATCTTGATTATTGAAACTTTAAATATGGAGAAGACAAGTCAAAAATCCAGTCAGCCTTCTATAATTAGGGGCGCCCTACTGCATGGAAAGATTTTAGAAAAAAACACTGTGACTTCGAGTACAATGAATTGAAGATCCATCGCATCAATGACACTTTGCCAGTACTTAATATGGGATATCCCAAGTCATAGTGGATAAGCCTTCTTCTGAGGTCAAATAACTTGGATAGGAATTTGAATAGACAATCCACTTTTGCCACAAGAATTGCTTAATTAAAGGAGGAAAAGAATCAGTTAGAGATAGATATATACCTCTAGGATGGCAAGATGAACCAAGCTATCAGAAAAAGAGACCATGCCAAAAAAGATCTTGAAGGGTAAAGGAAAACTATGAGATACTTTGAAAAAAGTACCAATGTGTCATTAACTCATCAGCTGAGTGGGAAGTAGAGCTCACTGCCCTCGATAAGAAGTTAAATTGGTGGAAAGAAAGGCCAATGCCACCATAAAGAAGCTTGTTCGAGCTAATGCCTTCATAACCACCTATAAAAGGAGGAATGGATGTTTGAAAGCTTGGGCGTAGGACAAAAGAACTGATCAAGTCAAGAACAAAACTTTAATGCTTAGGATTTAAAATCTAGAGCATTTCCTTCAAGCTTATTAAGATTGGATTGATAAATTGGTAAAAGCATTTGAACAACAAGAATAAGAATGACAAGTGATGGTCGAGCAAGCACACTTAAATCATTAAGAGCATCATCACCACCTGACCAAGCAAACCAGGCAGTCCAAACTAAGGCAAATGACATGTTAAGACAACCCAGTCTCTAAGGTGATACATCATTTCCATTGGAGATCAAGAACAAGAGCTGCTGAATTTCTTAGAGCATGTGATTAAGCAATGTAATGATGTCAAATATTTTCAAGTGTAATCATGTGTAATCAAACTCTATGTGTTTCTTTGTGAAATATGCTATTAGTGAAACTATCCTTAAGCCAATTGTCTCTTGCATTCACATAACTAAATTTTTTTGCTGCTTTATTCATTTGTAAATTCACTGTCATAACTTCATACTTATTGTCATCTCATCATAAGCAATAATTAATAAACATATTCATTCATTGTAATAATTTTGTACTCATCATTATTTCATCATAAGCAATAATTAATAAATACATTTTAATAAAATTCTAATATAGGAATAATCATAAAAGTGCAAGGGATTCTAAAACCAAGCAAAGAACATGGAACCAATCATCTTACACTGTTATAATACTCGCTGTAATAAGCAAATCATGGAAAATAATCATTAAGCATGTATCGAGCAACTTGAGCTGATGTATAAGGAGTCTCAAAATCAAATACTCTATTGGTAAGATGAGATGCAAGCATAAATCATGAATTTCATGGAGTTAATGATGGCCTCACTAAAGAAATAGGTAAGCCAATGACGCAAATACTGAAAAAAGCTAGCTAACATGAAAAATCACCCCATTAGTAGTATTAAGGCTACGTAGAAAGAGATTCATCGATACCACTAGCCCAATACAGCATTGGCCCTATTGGCATCACTAGTTATCTATCTGAATCCCATGCTAGCAAATTAATTTGTCGTTAGATTTTAAAAGGTGAATATTAGAGTTTCCCTAATCAATCCTAAAACCCTCAACCAAGATGATCAAGAAAAAATAGATGGTCAGAAGTCTGTAATGTTTACTAATGAAATGAACAAGTATTAGCTATTGGAGAAGCATCTTAGAGTTGTCAAACGGAGTGACAAGTTCGTAGCCATTGATGCAGAATCTTTATCTCTGGAGTCTAACCTTGTTATTCCCCTAAAGTTTAAGGTACTAGAGTTTAAAAAGTTTAAAAGAACTATTGACACCAACATGTCGAATGTATCTTAAGAAAATGGTCGGGTATCAAAAGGACAAAAAGCTCTCTATCAACTATTTTCAACATAGTTTGACTGGGTGGCTATTCGATAGTGTATCGAGCTTGATAATGTCCAGATTCAGTCAAAGGCCAACTTGACTAGGGCATTCTTAAACTAGTACCAACATGTGTCGAATCTAGAGAAGAAGCCTACAAAGAGTTTTAGACAATATGCTCAAAAGTGAAAAAATGTAGCTTTGGTCTAGCCCCTTCTAACTGAAAAAAAAGATGACCATGATATTCATCAACACCTTACGTGCCTCGTATTATGAAAAACTAATAGAGAACTCTACTAAAAAGTTCATCAACCTGATTTTATCCGATGAGATGATTAACGCAGTAATTAAAAGTATTAGGATGTTTGCGAAAAAGTTATATGGGTTGAGTAAGAAGCCTACTGCTAATAACAAGAAACAAAAGGATAAATGACATAGGCTAAACCAACCTATTTTAACCAAGCCAATATCAGGTGTCTAATATTTGTCACCTAAATACGCCTTACTCTAACCCGATAATGATCTTTCCTCTGCCATTTTACACCATAACTTATAACTTATCCTTTACTATCCTACCAAATCCCCCATGAAACCATCAACCACAAGCTAATCAAAATATTAATAATCCTATCAATAATGCAGCAAACAATTAGGGTGCAAACCAATGAAGATAATAATTCTACCCTATCCCCATGACTGACAAAGAGCTTTATCAGGATATGCTCCAAAGGCAGCTAGTTGCTTCTGTATATGTCCTAAAGAAGAAACCTCTATAATCTTAGTGGTATAATCCCAGTGCCATTGCAACTATCACACCAAGGCAGTGGGGCATAATACCAAAAACTAGATTTCTTTCAAGCAGAGTGTATAAAGCCTTATTGATTCTAAGATTCTACAATTTAGGACAAATGAAGGGCTAAATGCTACTACAAATCCCCTATAAAACCATGTTGAGCTAATAGTGAACATGATTCGTGTTGAAGATGATTGTGAGGTCAACAGAAGTGTAGAAAAGGTCAGGACAATGATGAGTTTGGTTTGGTAAATCTTGATTTAAGTAGGAATGCTTAATGTTGCCAAAAGGTTAGGAAAATAAGTTGATGATTTTTATGACTTCCACACTATTCATGGCCATACCTTCAAACATGCAAGAAATTTCACACAATGGTCCAAAGAATGATAAATGAAGGCAAGATTGAATTTTATGACAAGAGGGAAGCATTTCCATTGAATTAGTGAATATGATTAGGGAACAAATAACACAACCACCGTAAAAGAGAAGACAGCCCCTTATCATCTATAAACAATCAAATTTTAGGGTGAGTATTTTTATGCCTATGCCAAGGCTATTCATAGAGGCCTCTATGCCATCCCTATACAAGAGCAGTAAAGCAATCTCAAGGAATTATAAGGTATTTACTAATGACAAGATCCCTCTCTGAGGTAGGGTTAGCTACAAAGCCTTGCATATTACCACCCTACAAAGGCTGCCAAAGGTTCTTATAAACAATAGGTCTGCCCTTAATGTCATGCCTTTAGCCACCTTAAACAAGCTTCCTATTAATATGTCCTACATCAAGCACAACCACACGGTAGTGCGAGCATGCGACGAAACTTGTCGTGGGGTTACTAGAAACATCACCATTCCACTTCAGGTAGGTTTATGCACCTAAGAGGTCGATTTTCAAGTAATAGATATTGCTCTATCCTACAATTGCCTACTAGCGAGGCCTTATATACTTTCAGCTAGGCCAATACCATCATCTTAGCATTGGAGCTAAAATTTATGATTGACAACAAGTCATTCTTAGGGTTGAAAAGGAAATGATAGCTACCACCTCTATTGATAACATTTACATTGAACCAAATGAAAAGCACTAGAGCCATCCTTTCAGTCATTCATGCTCATCAATGCTACATTCATGGGAGAATGCTTGCCAATAGTTAAGCTTTAACTGTCAAAGAATACTTGTGTAGGTCTAACATTGACTGTAGGCAAGGTTTACCAAGTTGGAAAAGGGCTTTGTAAAAATTCATAGAGTACAGCCAAAGCTTTGAAAGTAGTTACCTAGGCCTAGGATTGAAGTCCAATATGTAGTATAAGAGACAGTAAGTGAGGAAACCCAGGGATCAAAGATTGGTTCATCTATTAGGTTAAGAGTTAAGTCCAAAACTGATGGTATCCCAACCAATCTATGAGACTTTTTGATCACATGGACACATGCATCTGAATCAGTCAGAAAAGATAAAAGTCAAAGATATTTTGGTCTTCTTGAACTATGCACTCTATAACCTCTGTGTCTATGCCATTGTCAATCAACCAAGACTATCAAAGCAAGGCAATGAAACCCATTCCTATCCTTTAGACTGTGTTCTTAACAATAGGGCCATGTCAAAACCCTTTATGCTTTTCAAGTGTATTTCGGAATAATTGTCAAGAATTAAAAACCTATTTGTTTCTGCCCAATGGCTTGTATGATCTTATGTAATGGGCATCTTTTATCAAATATTATAAATAAAAATGACTTTGCATAAACCATGCGAGGTATATTCTACTAAAAGTCATGTCTTCCATGCTCAAGAATGCTAAGGTAACTTATCAAAGGACCACGGTAACACTATTTTACAACCTAATGCACATGGAGATTGAAGTATACATCGATGATATGATCGCTAACTCAACACATAAAGATGAGCATGTCCTTGACCTTTGAAAACTCTTTGAATAACTATAAAAGTTCTTCCTTAAGTTAAGCCCTACCAAGTATACCTTTGATGTCACATTTGAGAAGCTAATAGGTTTTATCACCAATGAAAGAGGATCTAAGTTGACCCAGATAAAGTCAAGGCTATTTAAAACATGCCATCACCTTAAACCCAAAAGGAGATGAGGAGTTTCTTGGAGAGGCTGAACTACATCTTTAAATTCATATCACATCTCAGTAATAATTACAACCCTATCTT
>JBBYHM010000006.1:13306968-13368397 GCA_038381775.1 Adansonia rubrostipa
TTCAAGTAATGATAATTAGAGTCTGATAATAATATAACAAAGTAATAAGATAAATTAAAAAATATTAAAGCCATAATGGATAATACTGTATTAAAAATAAAAAAAAAAAATCGCATGTTAAACTAACAACTAGACCTGCCCATGAGCCAGACAACCTATCCATGGGCCAGACCGTCTATCTAACACAATCGGCCCAGCACGATCAAGCCCAGATCTTAGATTTTAAGTTTCAAGTATGCTCGACCTGAAACAGTATTTTTTTATATAAAATAGTATATTTTATTTAAATTTAATTATAAAATATGTAAATATTAATATAAAAAGAATTTTTGAATATTATGAATAATGATTTGTACTTAAATGGGTCGACCAGGACAAATTCGACCCTGAACTTAAAATTTAAAAATTTTTTGCACCATGGATAAGCCTATAGAACCGAACTAAAATTTTTTTAAGCCAGACGGGACCAAATTCGTGCCTAGGTTTAAAATTAAAAAATACGTAAAAGTGATTACATTTAACATAAAATAAAAAAATGATGCAAAATATACTTAAACCCGAAACCTACCTGAACCCGAACCCAACCTGAATTATCCCGAACCCAAATAGATCCGAACCCGAATTAGCCCAAACCTGAATTAACCTAAACTCGAATCAACTCGAACTCAAAAAAATTTGAACCTGAAATGATCCATCCCAAACCCGTTCAATCGCTACCTCTAGCAAAAACTATTTAAACCATTAAAAACCTGATAAAACCAAAAATGATGATTGTTTATTGTTTTGGGCTTTTTTTAACCTTATCTTTCCTAAATTGAAGAGCCCAAGAACTGGGTTAATACTTACTTCAGAATGGCTTTAGGCCTTACCTTATTGCCTTAGGGCATTTGTATCGGGTTCCCTTAAATTTTTTGCTTCAGTTGATTTTGATTCCTGTCAAGACTTCAACTGACCAACTCCTCAGAGGCTTATGGCGGCAGGCGGCTTTCTTCATCGGTTCTGCCTATCTTCTTCATTAAGATCAAGCTCAGATCTTTCTATGTTTTATTTCACGTCATTTGGTCAAAAGTGATATTTGAATTCTCTTGTTTTATTGTACTTGTTTTTATGAGAAAAATAGAATTCATGTTCATGCAGAGAGTCCCAAATTTTCCACATTTAAATCATAATGATAATAAACCTGATGCACGTATGCTTCTTTTACATCGTCTTTTCTATTTACGATCAGATGTTTTGGACCAAACTTTAATTAAACCTTTGATTTGTAAATCAAATATTTTTCAAATCCTAAAATTAAAGCAATTGTGTGGCTGTTGAACGTTATTTAATTTATGACAAATAGGAGAGAAAAATGGAATGCCTATGTGTGCCTTTCATTTTACTTTTGTTCGAGATTTGAAAATAAAAATATATTTAATTTATTTAAATTAGTTCGACCTTTGATTCGATTTTTCATTCTTTGATTAGAACTGAAGCCTAAAGCATGGCTTCCTAAACAAATGTTGATAAGATAATCATGGATATAAAGTATAAACTATCTAGATGTGATAATAAACTAATTAGACGTGTCACAACTAAGCAATAAATTGTAAGATAAAGATGACAAAATCCTATTAAAATATCTAATCAATTGATAATATATACAATATTACAGATATAGCATCTTAAATTATTAACTAAATAAAATTCTATAATAAGCATATAATAATAATTTATTATAATTTACTATTATAGTATTTACATATTATTACAATTAACATGTAAGTATTTACAGTAAAATTAACTTTACTATAATATACACTAATTATAATAATATGATATATAAGTTTATTAATAGTGTAAACTATAATTATATATTAATTTATGATTATTGAATAGGTTGGTGCCTATATATATATATATATATTCATCTTAATATTTTTTTCATCTTACTTAAATTGAACATGTATCATTAATTAGAAAGTTAGAATTAGATCATCTTTAATTTTTTTTTCTTTTTTTTTTGACAGAATTTTTTTTTATCTTTTTTAATTTTGTTTTAGCAATCGTTGATCTTGGAACTGCGGTATATTTCAGATTTAGTTACGAAAGAAAATAATTTACTTCAAACCCAAAGTAATTTCAATTTCTATATGTTACGATTTGATTCAAAACAAAAGAATGCTACGAAAGAAAATTAGATTCCTAATCTTGTAATCAAAGGGGAGTTCTATAGTGAAACTTATTATACCAAAAAAGAAAATAGAGTAATATTATTTGATACAACAGTTTTGTGCCCACTGTTTGTTTTTCTCAATGTGAAAATTTTCATTGAATCACTTACTAAAAAGGATTTTGTCAATTTGTTCATAAATACGGATGTTTTGTATCAAGAGATCGACAGATGGTAAGAATAAAAGTGTAGGGACAAGAGACATTTTTGCTGTCAAATATTATAGGTTTAGTAAAAGTTGAAAATGAATTATTCCCATTATCGGTCAAGAATTAAGAAGATGATTGAATTTAACGTTAAGCTTCAAACCAAATAAAATTGCCTGAAACTGTACTATACAAAGGTGCAGCAGGATGCGAAATCCCAACCTCTACACTTTAAGGAATAGAACCTTGCATATCTCCAACGATCATTCCATATGTTGTTATTCCATTCCTAGCATCCATAGTTGCATTTGTAATTTTGTTCTTTTTGTTATGTATAAATACTAGTCATTGGGTTGTCATAGATTAGCTCAATCATTTGTGGCTGAAGGATTATTCTTGCTTCAATATTATAAAAAGTTATGAAAATATTATTTACAAGTTTGTAATGTTAATCTACTTCTGCTTATCCAGAAAATGTTAATCCTGATTTTAATAAATCATTAAAGTGAAACAAAAAAAAACTAATTACCTCTTAACCTTTCATTTTCACCATTTTATTTTTAAGAAACATGTGCAATAATTTACATGTAAATGAAATTTTTTTTAAAGCTAAAATTACAACATTCTATTAATTTATTCCCTTTTAATGTACCTTTGTTTGATTATTTTATGGTAGATTTTTCTTACATTTAGGTGTAAAATTAACAGTAATTGGAGATATTTCGCAAGATAATTTTATTATTTTTATGTCCTAAAATTCATATAAACGAATTAAAACTCCGCATTGCTACAAGAATATTGTGTTTTGATAATTAATTTTTTTACCAAAATTTGTATTTCATGGGATATCAAGCAAGTTTGATTATAATTGAAGAAAAGCAAGTTTGATAAAATGAAAGAAGCAAGTGGAAGTGTAAAATGTAAGGAAGAAGTTAACACAATACTAAGTCTATTTAATTCAACCATTGATTAAAAAGGCAGGTGCATCCATACCGTACAAGTCGGAAGGTTCTGAGGAATAAAACTAAGTATCGATGTCTAAAGTAAAACACATAAATAGAGAACTAAATATCCGACATTGTTTTCAAAAGATGTTGAAGAGATTTGAGTTTGGTTACTGCGTCGTAGATTGCGATAGATATGCGCCTGAAATTTGTAATGTTCAATCAACTCAAACTTGAAATAAGTATATACGCCTAAAATGAATCCCAAAAATATGTACTTATATCTAAAGGATAAATGGATGAGTATCATAAATAAATTTCTTATTGTCTATTTTTATGTAAAATGTGATGTAAATCAATTTATTCTCATCTTCTAAATGAGAATGAATTCTATATAAAATGCAAAGAATATATAAGATCATGAGCAAAAGTAAATACAACATCAAAATATTATTTAAAAAATAATATTATAATATTATCAAAGATACCTCTCCATCATTTATTTTAGAAAACAATTGAGAGAAAATCCTGAAAGCTCCTGGACTGATAAGGAATGGAAAATAAAACTTATACAAGATAAAAGTCAAAAAGATAATAATATATTGCTTTAAGCTTTCTTGTTTAGGTCTTATTTAATAAATCAGAGAAAAAAATGACTTATACATATTAAATAAAATGGAAATCAATTAATATGCATTCAAGCTTATCAAAATTGATATTTAAACAAGGTATTCAGAAAAATGAATGTACATATTAAATAGAATAAAGACCATCAACTCAAAGCATAAAAGCACACATAAACAAAGATTAAGCATTCTCCATAGACCTTTGTATTAGGAAATTCAACTTATTTTGATTATTTAATATAAACTGAAAATAAGAATTTCATCCTAGCAGTTTAAAGCTAAGAACATATTTCTTTTCATGTATTTTGACAAATTATTGAAACAAAACATAAAATATGTAGATAAAACACAAACCATACATATCATCCACTTATGAAGGTCTGAATGAATAGAACAAAAATGTCACAAATAAATATCAAAGTTTTATTTAATAAACTCAAATGAATAAATAAATAGACAATATAATCAACCACATGAGTAAAATAAATTAGCAGCAAATTATCTCTTCAAAAAGGATTCTATAGTATCTATGTTGGATATCAATAACTTTTTAATAGTGTACAAATATAAAATACGTATATGTATACAAAGTTGGTCATATAACATTCGTATCAAGATACATTGCATAAGTTTAATTTACACAATTAATACGTATATGTATACAAAATTGGTCGTATAACATTCGTATCAAGATACATTGCATAAGTTTAATTTACACAATTGATATTCAAGGTAAGTGAAAAATTATTTTCAAATTGCCGTTTGAAATTGTCCGAACCTTTCCATAACAGTATAAAGCATTAATTTTGTTTAAACCGTTTCTTAATTAATATTTGAAACGTTTCTATTAAAATAAATTTCATCGAAACGGATCTTTTTCCATTCTAACTTAACTTCTGTTTTAAAGTTAAATTTCAATTATGATGATTTTAATGTTTTGTCTTAGGATATATATATATATATATATGTTGTGAGGGAACGGATTGAAAAAAAAAGAAAAAAAGAAGATTGAAAGAAAAGAAAGAGAAAAAAAATAGCTTTTATCCATCCTGTTTAGTATTTTAAGGGAGAAAACTCTTTCACTCTATTGGTTCATCGTGTTATCATTTAAAAGTGCTATTAAACAGTAACGAGATCGAGGAGGCTTGGGAGACGTATTACAAACTTTGTCGAGCACGTATAGGCAAGCAATAAACGTCTTAAGGTTAGAAGTTACGAACCTTGACTCGATCAAAATTCGTTCTTTGAATTTCTTTTCAATAATATAATTTTACATAATTTCTTTTGTAATTTTTAATTCTGATTAATATTCTTTAACCAATTTATGTGTCTCTCAATAATTTAAATCTTTTTAGAGATAAAAAGATCCAACAACTTAAGACGTTTAGGGTATATTAAAATATATAGCTTATTTTGTAGTTTTTGTATTTTATACTTTTAAATACTGCTAATATCATTTCATTCAACACTGCTTTCATATTTTTTTTAATCTAGTTTGTATGATCTCTAGTTGTCTCTCTTTACTGCGAATGGCGGTTATTGACAAACACATTGCATAATTAGATTCGTAAGTTTGCTACTGATTTTTTAAAGTATCCCTTAAAGTCTCTATGCATTTATTATTTGTTTTCAAAATCAATTTTTTAACTTATATATATATATATAGATATATAGATATATATATATATATATATATGCATGACTTGACATATATGATTGACAAGTTTGTATAACACGCTAACTTTGATTCACATTCTAATTTTACAAGTTTTAAATCGGTTTCTTATATATTTATGTACGTACTACCTTGATTGTCCCTATTCACATGCCTTAATCGATTTTGCGAATCTGTAAGAATTTTCATATTGTTGATTCAATGTGCTTTAAAGAATACTACTATTGTTTGGTTATATTTGTATTTTTTATCTCTGATTGGATTTATTTAATAATTATTTATAATTTGTATAGTTCTTGTGTTAAAAACATATATTGCTTAAAGGTCCGTAATCTGTTTTTCATTGCAAATTTTATGTTTGATCGAGGCTTTAACTGTATTTTTTCTGATTTGGTAATATATATATATATATATATATATATATACACACATTGGATATATTTATATTTTTATATGCACTGGTTGTATAAAAAAAATTATTTACTATCCTAATTTGGTAGTTTTTTTCCGTGTTCGGAATTAGTACTTTTTAAAATTTAAACTATGTACAAGATGTTTTTGGAAATAAGTATTTCAGACCGTGATTAAATTAATCTTGTTATTTTATAACAGATGGCTGAATCGAGTATCGGTAATGCAAGTGTGCTAGTTGCGCAACTACCCCCACATGCTACGCATGGAGAAAAACCAAAAAAGTTCAATGAGGTGGACTTTAAGAGGTGGCAACAAACGATGCTATTCTACCTGACAACCCTCAATTTAGCCAAATTTTTTACTGAGGAGGCTTCGGTTCTTGAGGAAGGGGAAATAGATGTTATAACTGTAGCTTCAGTTAAAGCATGGAAGCACTCTGACTTTCTATGCAAAAACTACATCCTCAATAGTCTGGACAACTCGTTGTATAATGTGTATAGTCCATTGAAGACAGCTAAAGAGCTGTGGAAGTCCTTAGACCGAAAATATAGAACCGAGGATGCCGGCATAAAGAAATTTATTGTTGGTAAATTTTTAGATTTTAAAATGTTGGACTCCAAGACTGTGATCAGTCAGGTCCAAGAATTTCAATTGATTCTCCATAAGATTGCTGCTGAAGGAATGGTGTTAAGCGAGTCATTTCAAGCGACTGCGTTGATTGAAAAAACTTCCACCTTCATGGAATGATTTTAAGAATAATCTCAAGCATAAGCGAAAAGAGATGAGTTTGGAGGACCTGATTGTTTGACTGAGAATTGAAGCAGATAATAGGGGTTTGGAGAAACGAGCTAAAGCTCAAAATATGGAAGCCAAAGCTAATGTCATAGAACATGTGAAGAAGACCAACAAAAGGAAACATGTTGGCTCAAGTTCTTCCCACAGAAACAAAGGTGCGATTGTAAAGAAGTTCATGGGAACTCGCTTTGTTTGTAATAAGCAAGGACATCGTGCCAAAGATTGCCATCATAATCAGAACAAGAACAAGAAAAAGAAAGCTCAAGCTAACTTAGTTGATGATAATGATATTGAGCTTGTTGCCGTGGTGTCAGAAGTGAACTTGGTAGAAAACTCGAAAACATGGTGGGTTGACACCGGTGCTACTTGCCATGTATGTTCTGATAGGAAGAGTTTCATCGAGTATAAAAAAGCTGCTTCGGATGAGCAATTATTTATGGGAAACTCTTCAATCTGCAAAGTTCTTGGCCATGGAAAGGTGGTATTGAAAATGACCTTTGGAAAAGAACTAACCTCGAACAATGTTGTTAATACTCCTAAAATTCGTAAAAACTTAGTGGCTGGCTCATTGTTAAGCGAAAACGAATTTATGTTAGTTTTTGAATATGAAAAGTTTACTTTTCAAATCTGGAATGTTTGTAGGGAGGGTTTATCGTTGTAATGGGCTTTTTAATCTATGGCACAATAGATTAGGTCATGTAAACTTTAAGACCTTGCAAAGAATTAGTAATTTGGATTTGCTTCCAAAATTTTGGGTTGACAAAAATTACAAGTGCGAGACTTGTGTCGAATCTAAATTTGCCAAAGCTCCTTTTTACTCGAAAGAAAGAAAGAGGGGACCTTTAGATTTAATTCACACAGATATCTGTAACTTAAAGTTAGTACAAACTAGAGGTGGAAAAAGTATTTTATTACTTTTATCGATGATTGCATAAGATATTGTTACTTCTATTTGCTATGATGCAAAGACGAGGCCTTAGAGGTTTTTAAGCAGTTTAAAATCGAGGTTGAAAATTAATTAAGCAAGAATATTAAGAAGATAAGGAGTGACCGAGGTGGTGAATACGATGCATCGTTTAATGAGTTCTATGCAGAACATGGAATTATCCATCAAACCACAGCTCCTTATTCGGCTCAACAAAATGGTATCGCAAGAACACAAAAATCGTACGTTAAAAGACATGATGAATGCTTTGTTGATTAGTTCGAGGTTACCTTCAAAGCTTGTGGGGGAAAGCCATTTTAATAGCAAATTATATTTTAAATAAAATACCCTAATTAATACGTATATGTATACGAAGTTGGTAGTATAACATTCGTATCAAGATACATTGCATAAGTTTAATTTACACAATTAATACGTATATGTATATGAAGTTGGTCGTATAACATTCATATCAAGATACATTGCATAAGTTTAATTTATACAATTGATATCCAAAGTGAGTGAAAAATTATTTTCAAATTGCCATTTGAAATTGTCCGAACCTTTCCATAACAGTGTAAAGCATTAATTTTGTTTAAACCGTTTCTTAATTAATATTTGAAACGTTTCTATTAAAATAAATTTCATCCAAACGGATCTTTTTCCATTCTAACTTAACGTCTGTTTTAATTTTAAATTTCAATTATGATGATTTTAATGTTTTGTCTTAGGATATATATATATATATAAGTTGTGAGGGAAAGGATTGAAAAAAAAAAAGATTGAAAGAAAAGAAAGAGAAAAAAAAATAGCTTTTACCCATCATGTTTAGCATTTTAAGGGAGAAAACTGTTTCACTCTATTGGTTCATCATGTTGTCATTTAAAAGTACTATTAAACGATAACGAGATCGAGGAGGCCTAGGAGACGTATTGCAAACTTTATCGAGCATGTATAGGCAAGCAATAAATGTCTTAAGGTCAGAGGTTACAAATTTGACTCGATCAAAATTTGTTCTTTGAATTTCTTTTCAATAATATAATTTTGTATAATTTCTTTTGTAATTTTTAATTCTGATTAATATTGTTTAACCAGTTTATGTGTTTCTCAATAATTTTAATATTTTTAGAGATAAAAAGATCCAACAGTCTATCATTATACTTAAATATCAAGAAATCAAAAAACACATAGGGTATTATCATAACGGGTCAAAACGCGAATCTCTGCATATTTGACTTAGAAAATATCCTTGTTTCATTGGAGCAAATCGCTTGTTTGACATGATTACTCTTGTGAGATTTATCATACAAGTGCACGTATTGTAATAAATTATATAGTGATAAAATAGAGTGTGTGCTAGAATTGATACCAAATTTTTTTAAGTACTAACATTATAACAATCTAATTTTATTCAAACAAATGACTAAAACTTATAAATTAAAACTAGATAAAAGAAAATAATAATAAAGCAAATAATAAATGAGAAAAATCTAAGATTATAATCTCCCTCAATACTTCATTTGAATTTGTTTTGCCTTTTAACTTGATTAATGACAATAAATTACTAACCTAAAGTTATAATTTATTTATAAGTATCTTCTGATGGTCTTCTGAATACATCTTTTTTAACCAAATCATCCTTATATGAACTGAATTAAAGAGAATCTCATTGCACTTAGACACTAATTTGGTTACAAATGATATGCTTGTATGTTCCTATCTAATATGTAGATTAATTCATCATAATAAATGAATATGAAACATATGTTATTTAATCCAGGTTTATAAAAAAATTCCTTGTTCAAAGTTTATCAATGTTACAAAATCAACATAATTGATGACCAAGCGGTTAGAATCATTAAGAATAACATTAAATAAACAACTTAAATTTTATTAATATCAAGAAAATAAAATAAAATAAAATAATTCAAATTACATGTTAAGTTCGATTATAACCTTAGAAAAATAAATCTAGTTCATAATTAATAAAAAAATATAAAACCAAAGAGTTTCACCATCATAAGTATTACAATAAAGATAAAAATAGTAAAGGAAAAAAGAAAATTAAGATAAGCTGAGTCTTTGATTTTCAAGCTTTTCCAAAATCTATCTCTTCATCTTTAAATATAATGGTGGTTGTTTTTTTCTTTAGAAAACTAAGGTAAAAAAAATAAAGCTAAAGTCCCCAGTCTACAACCCTTAAAAAAATCCAATTTATAAATTGCAAAAAAGCCCTAAAAGAAAAAAAAACTTATTGTGTAAATAACCAAAGCAATTTTTGTTGGAAAGTTGATCTGTTGGGTTCACTTTGCTTCTTTATTGGATTCTCGCACCTCAGAAACTCTCTTAGGCTTTGGGCCTACAAAACCATAAAAATACTAAAAATATAATCTGATTATAAAGAAAATAAATTAAACTAATATAAACATGTCTATATTTAATTAAATCTAAATAAAAACCTTAGCTAACATTAATGCACACATTAAGACTAAATAATTCTAGATTATAGAGTGACCAGTTATTAAAAATAATCGAGAAATTAGAATTGCCATCGATCCTTTTGGATTAGGTGTGATTAGACACCTATTAAAACTAATCCCTTTAATCTTTAAAAATTAATTCTAAAATGATTGATTTTGCTGTCTATGTTTAAAACCAAAGAGAAGATTGGGTCATAAGCAAGAATAGTAAACAATTAATTTTGTTGTCTGTGTTTATTCCTGAAGATTAGGTCACAAGAAAGAATAGAAAATATTATAATTAGAAAAAATTGCCTTAATTGTAAAAGAAAATTCATAAATGAGAATAGTAAACAGGTTCAATCTGAAATGTATCTGATAACTCTTCATCAAATACTTGTGAAAGTAATTAAAGAATGGTTAGACATGGTTCAAAGCGAAAGCATTTTTGAAGAAAAATGAATAATGTTCTAAAAAAAAAGTAAAAATGATAACAAGAAAGGAAAATAACTTCTTAGGAATTTTTAGAAAAGTTTCACAAATGAAAAAAAATGTAAAAATTACTTGAAAATTCGCTAATTTTTACAAAACTAAGCATTTTCCAAATTTTTTATAAGAAAATGTGAAGGCATGAAATTGGAAATTAAAAAGAATTTAAAGATCAAGCTCATATTAATTTCATGAAACTATAATAAGCCTTTAGTAATTTATGACTCACCATTCGTATGCCTTCGGACTATCCTAAGACAATATGACCAGCACCTATCTTGAGGTATTTGAATAACTCAAAAGTTAAGAAAATGAAACTCGGGAATAATGCCCTTTCCCAAAACAAGGGATATCTTTGACATTTGTTGTTTGTCAAATTTTTACTTGATTCAAACATACTCCAACAGTTGCAAATGAGACTTCATTGGAAAGGTAAATTAATAAGGTTTCATTTTAAAATATCAAAATACCTAAAATATCATTTAAAGGGTGAAAATATTTTTTAAATCAAGCCTAGTCTTAGGATACAAGGCACTTGAACAATAAAGAAAATTTTATTATCGATTCAATTGATCTGAGAATAAGGTGTATAATATGCCTTTGGAGAGCTTATTTAATATATCCTAACTTGAAAATACTAAAAAATTCTAGACAATCATTTAGCAAGCTAAAAATAGGATGTTATCTACTATAGTCATAAGGCATAAGGAATTCCTAAAACAAACAAAGAAAAGTTTGTTCCTAACTCAAACGAAGTAAAAATTAGGCTAAGATATTCTAAGCTTATTTTCATTAAAAATTCAACAAGGAATCAAGATCACATAATGTGCAATCAAGAAAATAAGCTTAGAAAACTGAAATAAGGCCTGGAGTCTCAAAACAGAAAGCTTAAGCAAGAATTAGAATCAAATTATAGCATGTGTTAACTAGAAATCAATATCAAAACTACATGGCCGATTAGGGATTGAAAGAATCTAAGATCAAAACTCACAAATCAAATAAGAACACAAAATTAAAGCTTAAATTGCTAAAGAAAGATAAAAAAATCTTACCTTTAAAACTTTTCATTACATTTTTGCTAAGCTTTCACCTTTAAGAAAGTTGATATTGTTTGGCTAAATTTTGAAAATTTTTATTTAATGAAAGTCCTTTTTTCTTACACCCTTCATTGCTACTTATAGAGATTTTGGTTGTCATTTTTCTATTAATCATCCATAGGTAACTTTAGAAGTGTCTACTAACTATTAACTTCCATTAACAATCTCTAACCACCCTTAACAACTATTAACAACCTTGTGTGTAAAGTCTTAGATGCCTGTTATTGAGCAAAAATTTTGTAAGTGACTTTAGGCACATGAGACAGATAATTCAGACATGTGATGAAATTATCCAATCTTGTACATTTCTTTTTTTGATTGAATTGGTCATACTATATTTATTTAAAAACTTAATTGAATGTTCCTTCTTGTAACTAAAACAGCCTTTAACAATATGCTTTGACAAAAATATGAATTTTCCCACACCAAACCCCTCAGACTAAGCTCTCGAAAATTCATTTTCTAAGGTTTTCTCATGTCTCGAACTTAATTGCACATTTTTGACCTTTGTGTTCATGCTTAATTTCATGGTAATACAACAAATATCAAAATTTGAGTTCTTGAACACCACAAATTTGAAATCCAAATTTGAATCACATAGTTGACTTTTGGCTATTGACTATTGATTTTATTTTAGGATGACTTTGACTTTAAAGTTTTGACTTTTAAACCTAGACTCTTTTAACTCTAAACATCTTGAATAATCATCTTATCATTATCAAGAGGCATAAACAAGTCAACCAAAACTTTGCTTGGTTTTGCATGATTCAGGCTTTGGTTTTTCATTTTTGACACATTTCCCCTAAATTGTCCAACTAAACTCAACTGTTTTTCCAAATGAATTCTCATCTCTATACCATTCCAAGACCTAGACTAGAATTTATGATTATCAATACTTTGTCCGAAAGGATCCAAGCTAGAAAATACCCACTAATTCTCCAAAATTCAAAAAAGATAATTAAAGGTCCTGAACAAAATTAGATGTTTACAGTTGCTCCTCTTTGGTTATTACTAAGCATCAAGAATAAGGCAAAGATTTGATACTCAATTTTGTCCAAAACATGAGATAGTTTTGCTATAATAGGATGTTCTTGAAATGCTTACTTTCAATCCTAATAGCCTTTTTGAAAAATATCATGATGCTAGTTAAATTTTAAAAGGCTTTTTCATTCTTTGACAATGAAACCCCAATGATGATTCTGAGACTTACAAAGAAAAAGAAAACACCTTAACGGTGATGGCTCGGGCAAAACTAAAAACAGATTGATTAACCAAGATTCAAATAAATGACATCGTGAAACAAAAAATCGAAGGATTACCTTGGATAAAACCAAGATTCAAAGAAATGATTAGGTGTAACTAATAAAAAGTAGATTACCTTAGGTGAAACTAAGATTCAAAGAAATGGCCAAGATGAAACTAGAAACATAAGGATTACCTAGACATATATGATTCGAAGAATGGCATAAGCAAAACTAAACATTTACCTTGGGTGAGACCAAGAATCAAAGAAAAAGCTTGGGCGAAACCAATAACTGACTTTTTGGAAAACCAAAAGTTAAGGTTTAATGAATTCCATGACATAAATGTCTTGGGCTAAACCAACACTTGAAGGCAACTTTGGATAAAACCAAGGTTGGAACTAGGCTGAAGATTTTGACTTGGATGAAACCAAAACCAGATAGTGAAAACTTAGTAATGGTGACTTAAGCGAAACCAAAACCATGAAATCGGCTTGAAGAAAAATTAAAAGTGGCTTTAGCAAAACCAATGTTCATTTCTTGAAAAGTTTCTTGATTTAAATTTTATTCACCTATTGGTTCTCTCATTTAGTTAGTGAAATTATCAATATTGATGCACATGTAATTGCAAATATTTGTCCTTGGCAAAATACAAACATCTTATTCCAAGCTGCAAATGTTATGGTAAACATAAAAATGATGAAAAAGATGCAAATGCAACAAATGGTGCACATGGGCAATACCAATGCTTCATGGTGTAAATGTAAAAATCATAAAATAATGCAAATGTTTCATAGAGTGACAAAAATGCATTACTCATAAATGATTCGAATGTCAATGCTTTGAATGATGCAAATGCTTGTGAAACTATGCATACATCGATATCAACATATAGTTCAAATGCATGTTAAATGATAAAATGCATGAGTTAAAAATGGTGCAAATGCATAGGAAGTGATGTATATGATGACAAATAATACTTTAATGCCTATTCAATGATGAAAACTATGTATATGCTTATGATGCCAAGATCAAAACCTTGATTGATTTCTTTTGTATCTAGCTTAACCCTTTTTTTATTATTATTTTTTTCAAATCAAAATGTACCTTGAGCTTTCATGTTCTAGAAATTAGCATTCCCTCCAAATCTTGTACCATCTCTTTACGTTAATGGTTTTCAAACTCTCATCAAAATGTCTATGCCTTGGTTTTTCATTTCTTATTCTCTCATTTAAGGAATAAGATTTATCTCAACTTTTATCCTTTGGTCAAAAAACCCTTGCGTCTTTTCATGACATCATTTTATTAGGTCTTTAAAAAATTATTTTATTGGAAATGTATTTTTACTTAAAGTGCTCATCTAATGAAAACTTTTGGGTTAAAAAATATTCCTCCAAAGCAAGTAAACTCCCGAGTGGATCAATCGCTATAAAACATGGATTCGATTAGAACCAAACAAAGTTGATATTCTCTAAGGTTTCCTAAGCATCAATGCTTTGACTGCCACAAGATTGGATGTGATAAGTTTAAAGCTAGAGGTCAATTTGGAAATGGTCAAAGGCTAAATTTTCAAAATTGGTATTCTAAATGAAAGCCAACACCTTAAGACATTCAAGAATCTTTAAATGTCCTTAGGTTTGACAGGATCTTAGTAATCCATGAGTAACACCAAAATTTCTTTTATTTGCTATAGAATACATCATTTTTTTAGCATTTTTACCTTAGAACTTTATTGTTTCTTTCTATTGATTTTTCTTTTTTTTGTTTGATTACTTTGTTATTTTTTTAAAAAATCCCAAAATCTATCCAAAAGAATAATTTCTCGATGAATAGGCTCATTAACTCAAATAGCTATATTTGATCAAAATGGACTTTTCAAGGTATGTAATGAAAACCAAGGTTTAAGGTTTAAAAGGAAAGGGTATATGGGCCTAAATGAAGTGTTTGAGGATGATCAAAGCAAGGATGATTTCTTCCTTTGAGGACTTTAATCCCTTATACTTTTTGGACCACTATATATTTTTTTCCCTGTCTTCCTTCCCTCTTCATTTTTTTTTTCTTTACTCTTCCCTTTCTCATTTTTTTCTGAATAGAGGGAATCTTAGATTTCAAAAATTTAATCCATTTTGTCGTTGCCCCACAATGTTGGGCATTTTCTAGAATCATAGAATGGGATATCTACCCCTCACATTTCTTTAAAAGATTTTATTATTCCATGCCCCTGATGTGGAGTGTCACCACATGCCTTAAATTAAGCACTCTTATTTATGGAAAAGTGATTGTTTCTCATTGGAATGGGGTGATCGTTAGAGCAAATCACTCACCTAATTATTCCCTATACATCTACCATGAAGTAGTTCAAATATTGAAGTCGTCACCAATCCTTTTAGGCTCAGTGTGATAGGATGCCTATTAAAATTGATCCCTTTAGAGTTACGAAACTTAAAGGACTGATGTTAAGGTTAGCTTGTAAACCAAAGTAGATAAATAGGTTCGGGAGTCAATTATGGGTAGAGAAGGATTAACAACCTCACGATGCCCTAAATTGATACAACCTAGCCAAATATTATCTCAGATTCAATTTTTCAATTTTAACTATCATCATTCTAGCATATTCCCCTCAAAGTTTAAATGAATTTTTCAAAATAAAAAACTCAAATGTTTACACAAATTTGAAGTTTAGTCTACTTTCTACACATGAAAAATGAAAAGCATAGAGCTTTGCTAAATGATTTTTAAGTTTAATTTAAAAAAAAAAGTATCATGGATTAGGCACTCGAAGGGCTTGACTTAAAATATTGCCTTAATATTATTAAAATATTTAATTGAAATTAATGAGTGCACTATCATCATCAAAAGAGATAGATTAATAACACATAATAATCATAATAAATAATTCATGAAATAAAACAAAGCATGGAAAAAAAAGGGTCAATTAGGAATTTATCCCTTAGTTGTCACTAGTTATTTAGAGCTTGGAGATGAGCTTGTCCTTGAAAGGTGATTAAAGTATGAAAATCAATGGTAGAAAATTTTGAGAGAGAAAATCTTGATTTTTGGGGAGATTTTAAAAGACAAGGTTAAAAAGCCTTAATTGATGAAAAACAATGATCATTAAAAAAGAGGTATTTTTGGTGAAAAGGGTGGATTTTGGTTCAAAATTAAAAAAATTGTAGAAAAACCTTAAATTGATTTTTTTAAATAATAGAGCCTTGAAACGACCTTAATATGACTCATGCATGACTTGTGACCATACTACGGCACTGATTGAACTTATTTTAAGCTATTCTAATGCCTTAGAAGAGTGGACATGGGGTACTTGTGAATTTAACTAAGTACTAGAAGCAGGGGCAATATTATGCAGTCGAGGTTCTCGAATTTATATCAGACTCATAAAACCTTATGCATGATAAATGATATGGTGTTCGAAGGGTAAATCAATGAGGTTTTACCTAAAATAGTTAAAAATTAGCAAAAATTGCTTCCTAGGAAAAATTGTTCTTTTAATTGTGGACTCAGCTTAGCACTGGCAGTAGGTATAGAGGAATCAATGCAACGAAATTTGAAAAATCACCCTAGATTTGTTTGAACTCAAAAAATCACAAGCAATATATCACCAAAAAGGTCATTTGATTTAGTTTTACGGAAAAATATTTGAAAAATCATGAAAAATCTTTTAGGGTGTAAAAAACGATTTGTATTAGGCATTGATCTCTAAGGTCAAGGGTTCCAAACAATGCCCAACCAAACAATCATTACTCCTTTGTTCAAACTCTAATAGAGGCAACCAAAAGCTTATTTAAAAGCTAATTTGATGCTTTTTAAGTAAAAAATCCAAGAAAAATATAAAATCATTTGGGGCTCGAAAAGAATTTTTTCAATTTAATTTACAGCTACTGCCAATAGCTAAAATAGGGGATTTATGTTTTTCAGGTTATTTAGACTTGAATTGGGTTTCAGACATGTAAATATCTTATTCCAAGGGTCTGTGGCAATGGGTTAACAGGTCCATTCTAAGTCTTAGGGTTAAAGGGCACCTAAATGACCACTAACTTTGCCATTCATTAAACAATACAGAAGGCTCATCATCAAATTACTAAAATTAAGTAGCTTTAAAATAAATTTGAGGAAGTTGAAAATGGAGTATAGGTGACATTTTTTAGCTAAGAATCTAAGCATTAGAAGCTTGAATATGGCCATGTTTGATGGCATCAGATAGTGGAAAACATGAGCCATGATTAATACATCATTTTAGACCAATAATAGCTTATTTTAAGGTTTTATTTTAAAAAACTAGATTTTGCACTCATCAAAGCAAGTATATTATCAAGCATTTCAAGAACAAAATGCATGAATACGACATATTTTATCAAACATATCATTAACTAAACATAAGAAATGGCATAGATAAGTTATGATATGCAAGATGGCCATAGTGTAGCATGAATCATGGCATGAAATCAAGAAAAACACCAAGCATGAACATTTGAGGCTGGCCGAATATGGAAATACTAACAAGAAGGGGTTTTTTATCACTAAAATGCATTCGAAGCTCATTCATTACAAGATCAGCCACATTGGAAGCAAATAACCATTCATGAGATCTAAAGAACATGGCCAACATGGAATACTTATTAAATGGAATGAATATGCTTGAAACATCTAAATAAATATAGGAGAATAAGGAGTATACCAAGAGACTTTAATCTTCCAAGCTTTTCTTTCTTTTCCTTTACTTTTCTTTTCTTTTCTTGCTTTTACTTTTTTTTGCTAGAATTTTTTTACTAGATAGGGTTTTTTGGTAAGAAGTGATGAGAGATTGAATAGTTAGCAAAAAAAATCAAAATGAAGGCTTGGTTGGCAAGGTTGGATGCTTCTAGGGCATTTTTCATGTAATTTTAGTGACTCAAAGTGGTCCCCTAGTACTTAGCGGTGTGCTTTCAAGATTTAATTGGCCAAAGTCCCATGAAATGGGGGCCAAGAAAGCCTCTAACTAGCTACCACCTTAGCCAACTCATTACTATTTCAAAAATGCTATTTTTGGTGGACAAAAATGCTAAAGACCTAAATTTAAATGTCACATGAAACTGGCATTCAAATTTGTCATCTTTTGAATTTAAATAAAATATGACCCAATAGCATTTAAATGGAATACAACCCAGCTAAATAAATTAAATTGGTAAATAAATTATATTTCATTTAAAATTGATTACACATGGCCTGGCTTCAAATCAGTTGCCTTTTGAAGTCATAATTATGGAAAAATTCGCTAATGATAAGTTAAAGCAAAATGTCACTAATTAACTAAATTAACATCACAGTATCTGTTAGATCTTTTTATCTCTAAAAAGATTAAAATTATTGTGAGACACATGAACTGGTTAAAGAATATTAATCAGAATTAAAAATTACAAAAGAAATTATACAAAATTATATTATTGAAAAGAAATTCGAAGAATGAATTTTGATAGAGTCAAGGTTTGTAACCTCTGACCTTAAGACGTTGATTACTTGCCTAAACATACTCGACAAAGTTTGCAATACGTCTCCCGGACCTCCTCAATCTCGTTACCATTCAATAGCACTTTTAAACGATAACACGATGAACCAATAGAGTGAAACAGTTTTCTCCCTCAAAATACTAAACAGGATGGATAAAAGCTATTTTTTTCTCTTTCTTTTCTTTTAAACTTCTTTTTTTTTTTCAATCCGTTCCCTCACAACATATATATATATATATATATATATATATATCCAAAGACAAAACATGAAAATCATCATAATTGAAATTTAACATTAAAACAGACGTTAAGTTAGAATGGAAAAAGATCCGTTTGGATGAAATTTATTTTAATAGAAATGTTACAAATATTAATTAAGAAACGGTTTAAACAAAATTAATGCTTTATATTGTTATGGAAAGGTTCGGACAATTTCAAACGATAATTTGAAAATAATTTTTCACTCACCTCGAATATCAATTGTGTAAATTAAACTTATGCAATGTATCTTGATACGAATGTTATACAACCAACTTCATATACATATACGTATTAATTATGTAAATTAAACTTATGCAATGTATCTTGATATGAATGTTATACGACCAACTTTGTATACATATATGTATTTTATATTTGTACACTATTAAAAAGTTATTGATATCCAACAATCCCCGACATGAATGAAAATTGTCTGATTAAAACGATAGATGGATAGACATAGAATGAGAGAGAATACCTTTGAGGAGTTATTGTATTTGGATAGGTAGCTTTTAGCCTTGAACCTTCCATAGTGACAACTATCGAATTTACTCGACTAACTAGTGAACTTGATGTCTTGAACTATTCAGCCTTTCATGTAAACCTAGATAATAGGTGTCACACAATCCCTCTTCGAACACCCTTAGTTCTCACGGTTGTGTTCATTTTAGCCCCGAACACATCCTAGTTTCAGAAAGTGCTCTAGAGAATTTAGCATTATCTATTCTCATAAAAATGGCCACGTTTCACACTCACATAGGTGATTTCTTATTGAAGGCATCCTGCCATACACCACTTGATCTTGTCAAGCTATAAGAATCATTAAAAGTATAACTTAACCTAACTCTTTTACAGGCAGCACTGATTCATTATAGGAATGGGTAAAAATATTTAACTATTTCAGTGCTTTCACTAAGTTAACATAATTTAGTTGTCCCTTTGAACTTAGATCTTCGGATCTTCAATCAACTAGGTTGGGTTTCCATTATGTAACTTCTATTTTGTAGGCTTAAGTCCCATTCCCCTCAATGATTTAAAGACTTAATCTCTCGTTAAACCTTTTGTAAGCAGATCTGCAATATTATCTCTTGATTTCACATAATCAATAGAGATAATTCCATTTGAGAGCAATTGCCTTGCTATATTGTGTCTTCGATGAATATGTCGAGACTTACCATTATACAAACTGTTTTGTGCCCTACCAGTTGCAAATCGACAATCGCAATGTATACATATTGCTGGCGTAGGTTTTTGCCAACCTGGAATATCTTCTAAGAAGTTCTGAAGTCATTCCGCTTCTTCCCCAGCTTTATCTAAAGCTATAAATTCAGATTCCATAGTAGATCTAGCTATATATATTTGCTTAAAAGATTTCCATGATACTGCAGCTCCTCCAATAGTAAAAACATATCCACTAGTGGATTTTAAGTCTTTAGTATCTGATATCCAATTTGCATCACTATACCCTTCAAGTACAATGGGAAATCTTGTATAGTGCAGTCCATAATTTGAGGTATATCTCAAATATCTGAGTACCCTCATGATGGCCTTCCAGTGATTATGCCCAGGATTATTTGTGTATCTACTCAGTTTACTTACCGAGTAAACTATATCTGGTCTTATGCAGTTCATAAGATACACTAGACTACCAATTATTTGTGAATATTCTACCTAAGATATCGCATTACCAGTATTTTTTGTTAGATGTAAATTAACATCTATGGGTGTTTTAGCCATATTGGTGTCATTCTTATTGAATTTCTTAAGGATCTTATTTATATAAGATCCTGAGTCAACATTAGACCATCATATGATTTAGAAATTTTAATTCCTAAAATCACATCTGCTAAACCTATATCTTTCATGCTAAATTTACTGATCAACCATGCTTTGGTGGCTCTAATTATCTTATTATTACTGCCTATGATTAACATGTCGTCTACATATGGACAAACAATGACATACCCCTCATGTGTATTCTTGATGTATACACCTTTATCGCATTCATTTATATGAAACCTGTTTGTCAACATTGCATTGTCAAATTTTTGATGCCATTGTTTTGGTGCTTGTTTTAAACCATATAATGATTTAACAAGCTTGCACACCTTCCTTTCCTGTCCTAGAACCTTAAACCCTTCGGGTTGTTCCATGTATATTTCTTCATCTAACTCTCCATTCAGGAAAGCTGTCTTAACATCCATTTGATGTATTCCAAGGTCGTTAAGAGCTACTGTTGCTATTAACATTCGAATGGATGTTATTCTAGTAACCGGTGAATACGTATCAAAGTGATCAAGCCATTCCTTTTTCTTGTCTCCTTTTATTACAAATTAAGCTTTATAATTATCTATAGATCCATCTGCTTTCATCTTCCTCTTAAATATCCATTTAGATCCCAAAGGCTTATGCCGGTGAGGCAGATCCACCATTTCCCATGTATGATTTCGCATGATGGACTCTATTTCACTATTAACGGCCTCTTTCCAGAATGGTGCTTCTGGAGATGTCATAGCCTCTTTAAAAGTTTGGGGTTCATTTCTAACAAATAAGTTAGAATATCCGGACCGTATATGGTCGGCACTTTAGTCCGTTTACTCCTTCGGGGTTCGACTTGTTCCTCCTCTTTCTCTTATGGATCACTTCTCGAATCCTCATGAATTCTCTTGTTAATCTTATTTCCTTATGTTTCCTTGTATGGAATTATATTTTCAAAAAATGATGCATTCCTCGATTCAATGACCGTATTAACATGAATGTCCGGAATCTCTGACTTATACACAAGAAAACGATAAGCCGCACTGTTATTTGCATATCCAATGAATATACAATCTACGATCTTAGGTCCGATCTTGACCTTTTTAGGTGGAGGAATAGCTACCTTAGCAAGACACCCCCACACTTTCATGTAATTATAGGAAGGTTTTCGACCCTTCCATAACTCATAAAGTGTCTTATTTGATTTCTTGTAGGGTATTTTATTTAAAATATAATTTGCTGTTAAAATGGCCTCTCCCCATAAGTTTTGAGGTAACCCCGAACTAATCAACAAGGCATTCATCATGTCTTTTAACGTACGATTTTTGCGTTCTGCAATACCGTTTTGTTGAGCCGAATAAGGAGTGGTGGTTTGATGGATAATTCTATGTTCTGCGTAGAACTCATTAAACGATGCATCGTATTCACCACCTCAGTCACTCCTTATCTCCTTAATTTTCTTGCTTAATTGATTCTCAACCTCGATTAAAGTGCTTAAAAACCTCCAAGGCCTCGTCTTTGCTTCGTAGCAAATAGACATAACAATATCTTGTGCAATCATCGATAAAAGTAATAAAATACTTTTTCCCACCTCTAGTTTGTACGAACTTTAAGTTGTAGATATCTGTGTGAATTAAATCTAAAGGTTCGCTCTTTCTTTCTTTCGAGTAAAAATGAGCTTTGGCAAATTTAGATTCGACACAAGTCTCGCACTTGTAATTTTTGTCAACCCAAAATTTTGGAAGCAAATCCAAATTACTAATTCTTTGCAAGGTATTAAAGTTTACATGACCTAATCTACCATGCCATAGATTAGGAGACTCAAGCAAATATGCAGAAGAATGGCTTGTTTTATTACCATTCTTGTTCTTGGATACAATAGTCATGGTATTGAGCTTAAAAAGCCCATTATAAAGATAACCCCTCCCTACAAACATTCCAGATTTGGAAAGTACAAAATTATCAGATTCAAAAACTAACCTATATCCGTTTTTTCTTAACAATGAGCCAGACACTAAGTTTTTACGGATTTCAGGAGCATGAACAATATTGTTCAAGGTTAGTTCCTTTCCAGAGGTCATTTTTAATACCACCTTTCATGGCCAAGAACTTTGCAGATTGAAGAGTTTCCCATAAATAATTGCTCATCCGAAGCAACTTCTTTGTACTCGGTAAAACTCTTCCTATCAGATCATACATGGGAAGTAGCACCGGTGTCAACCCACCATGTCTTCGGCTTTTCTACCAAGTTCACTTTCGACACCACGGCGACAAGCTCAATCTCATTATCATCAACTAAATTGGCTTGAGCTTTCTTTTTCCTGTTCTTGTTCTGATTATGACGGTAATCTTTGGCACGATGTCCTTACTTATTACAAACAAAGCAAGTTCCCATGAACTTCTTTACAATCGCACCTTTGTTCCCGTGGGAAGAACTTGAGCCAACATATTTCCTTTTGTTGGTCTTCTTCACATGTTCTATGACAAGTTAACTTTGGTTCACATTCTAATTTTATAAGTTCTAAATCGGTTTCTTATATATTTATGTACTTACTATGTTGATAGTTATTTATATCCAACAGTATCAACATATTAGGGTAATGTATCGATACATTACCATAATATATCGATACATTATGCAATGTATTGATATTTTAAGGCCCAAAAAAGAAATCTAGCTATTATCATGTCCTTGTATTAATACATTGGTGCAATGTATCAATACATACTTTAAATTTCAAAAATTTGAAATGTTAGACCAATATATCAATAACCTAAGGCAAGATATTGATACATTTGATGAATTTATTTGTTTTACTTAATTTTAGCTTCCTGACCACTTTACCTTGACTCAAGATAATAAATGTTGGACCCAAGCTTGGGCAAATGGCTTTGATGAAGTCTTGGAGTGCTTGCATGGAGGTTCAAACAAAATTAGATATTTACAGGTAATACATTTTTGTAACTTGCAAAAGTTTTCTGTAAATATAATGAATTTAGGTACAATAAGTTTTATGATCTTTTCTTATAATTCATGTAAATAAATAATTTATATGTGTAATTGTAATAAAAAAATATAATATTAACTTATATTACCAATTATAATAAACTTATATAATAGATAATATAATTTATTAACTATAATATTTATTGTTAATTTTAACTTTTTTGATCATAAAGTTTATGTAGTTTATAACATATTTATATAATTATAATAATTTTATATATTATTACATGATAATATACGAAAAAATAAAAAATAAAAAATAAATAACATATTGCAACCGGTATAATTAGGTGTTCAAGGGTTAGGTTACCTGTCCAAGATAGAAGGCTTGTCCAATATTTATGAGGGTTCGAGCGAAAATGCTAGGTTCGAAAACTAGGCCTAGGCAAAAAATTAAGCTAATTTAAAAAATGGGTTCAGTCTTGGCTTTCACTTTCAAGACTTAAACCCAACTCGATCCAACCTATTTTACAATTATATAATATATATTAATTAATATTTTATATATTAGATAGTTTTTAACATAAAAAATAAATAAATATAATATTATAGAATAAACATTAAAAATACCTAAATTATTTAAATTTTAAAATTTGAATAAAAATATTAAATTACTAAATATTAATTTTTAAAAAATATTTCTTTTAAAACTTAAATTAGATAAAATAAGATGGTGACTTAAATAAATTATATATTTACAAATATTAATAAATTTTAAAAAAATTTAAATTTATATTTTAAACTAAATCAAATTTAAATAAATATAAATAATATTATACTAATTTTAAAACGGATCCGAATCCAGCTCTTCGTGGCCAGGAACATGCCCACCGGCTGCAACATTTAACAAAACCTCAGGATATGAAACGTACCCTAGAATAAACCCCTCAACTGTAGGTTGTTTTTCTTCCCTTAATCAATCGACGACTCAGCCTACACTTGCTCTCCTTCTTTGCATACTCTCTCTCGCTCTCATGGTGAGTCTTCTTTCTCTCACTTTCTTTCTATCTATTAATGTATGTGTATTGTTCCTAGGGTTTTGTTTCTTCTCTTTGTTTAAAGAAATTTGAGTTTAGCACCTAACTGGGCATATAAATTAGGGTATTTTAGGGTTCCATCAGCTCTCTTTATTAATGGGTCTCTGTTGATTTGTTGGGTTTCTTTGGTTTATGAGTTTTTTTTTTCTTTTTCTGATAAGAAACTTTTGGGGTGCTTTTAGTTGATTGAGTTATTGAATCATTCGAATGGTAGGAAACTCGTGATGGTTTTGGATTTCGTATTGCTTTTTTTCAAGCAGTGGAGTTGTTGTGCTCTGTCTGTTAAATGATTTTCTTTTTCTTGTGATTGTATCTTGTAGTTTTAGGCTGTTTCTATGAATGAACTAGGTGCAAATAGGAAACAATTGACGGACTGGATATTTGGGACAATTAATAGAATAAATTCAAGTAGATTGTCTTTGAGTTATTTTGCTTAGATTTAAATCTCATAGCTTTTGCATAGTTTCTTAGTGAGGCAATTGAATTGTTAAATTCTAACTTAAACCTACTGATATTCTACTCTTTCAGATAGCTAACTACTCAGTTTTACAGGGGGATCTTTTCTGCTGTATGTTTTGCTAGAAATTATCTGTAGAATAACTGTGCATTGTAGCTGGCTAGCGATAGTGCTCCATCTTGTTCAACTTATTGCTTTTTAAGAAAATTTTGTTATGAAAGCACTATTTTTTATTGTTATCAGTGAAAATTAGAAGTTAAAATTTTATATAGTTGTGATATTGGAGGACTATTTTTTTTGCTGCTTAAATAGTATTTTAGGCATCTATCAGTTTGGGTTGTCACCAATATTTTCCGCTGGGGTTTGTTATGTCTGTTAGCGTGAGTTTTTGTAGGTTTTCATCTGTATGCCCAGGAACATTGATTAGACAACTTGGGAGTGGTTATTAGGATAGATAGCCTCCGTATGCTTTAGTTCTATATATCTCACAAGAGTACATTTACCGGGGTGCTAATATCAGACATAATTTTGCTGCAGTATTTTTCACAAGATCAATGGTTTTTGCAATGGCATTCTCTCCTTGCTCAAGTGGCACATTGGATATGAGCCCGTACTAAAGCATATATAGCAGTTCATTTAGTGGAGAGTGCCAAATATTTTGACATAGCAATATAAAAATATGGATCATAGTTCAACAACAAAGAGTCTCTTAATCTTTGGAGTTTATTTTGCTGAATCTTCCTGATGCTCAAATTACTCCATTGTCATTATGGAGTGAACGTTGGGTTTTGGAGCGAGACACATCCTGTCCATCCTTGAAAAGGCTGAACAATGTGGTTTGGTTGGTTGGAACAAATTTTTAGTGGTACATTGTCTAAATGTACTTCTCACCATGATAGAAAAAGAAGAGAAATTGTATAAGATGGTGGACCATTGTGTATAGTGAGGAACTTTTGCTGACAATCTGAAGAGGTTTCAAGTGATATATGTGATGAATTGGAGATAGGGCACACAAAATTTGCTATATTTATGAATTGGTTGACTCAAGGCTTTGCGACTTAGTGGTATTGTTAAGAGCAATGATAATTAAGGTTTTTTATGGATATTTGGTTTTGCTGGTTATGTGAATTGTTTGGTTTTATTGATATGATTGTTCTTACACAAATGATATTTGCTAAATTTTGAGGATATTGGGCACCTCATGATGTTGAGACATAAGCCGCAGGCAACTAGAGCTTTCTGTTACCACGGCATGCAATTATTTCTTTGCCTCTGGGCAAACTACATGGATTTTTAACAAATCATGATGATGCTCCATGGGGCTTTCAACTGGGCTTTAGACTTATGCAACTGCCTTAGCTATCACATTCTGGAAATATATCTTTTACATATGTTGGTGGCATATTTCTTAGGCTTGTGGTTGTTTCAAGTTATATGAGGACAAGATGGGAAGTTTTAAAGTTTATCTATTTATTTTTTGCAATGCAGCACATTTTGAATGAACTCTCTTCATTTTTGTAGTTTCCTGATTTTCTTCTTTACTTGGTTGGTGCAGAACAAGGTGCTAATCTGAAGTCTGTGTATTCTTTTATGGATCAGCATATTATAAGCAATGTTACTGTAGTTGCATTGAATTGTACTTGTACATTCTGCTACTTTTCTTTAAATATGATTGATAGAAATCTTCTTGCCTCTTTTTTAAGTTAAAATACAAAAATGCCATGGGGATCACTGTGTCCTCAAATTCTTTGAAAGCTCAACGAAATATATAATTGGATTTGAACAAAGGTACGATAATGTTTGCTACTATGTGTTTTAAATTGATGGCACTTGAGATTAAGTCTAATATGTTATTAACTTTAAGGCATGCTAGGCCCAATTGGTGGTTCTACTTCGAGTATAATCTTGTGTTACTTAGATTTAGGATGGAACAAGTATAATCACATTTCTCTTGTGTTAGCCCTGGCAAGTGACTGAAAAGTTTTAGGCATTATCTGCTGATACTTATGTTGAAAATCTTAATGTGCTAATTCCATTGAGGTATTTTCTAGTTTGTTAATGCTGCTCATCCTTTCCTAGAGTTGTCTCTTCACGTAGTTTGTTTTTGCAACCAGCCTTTTATAAAAGGCAGTACAGTTAATTGTCTTATCTGTACTGCTTTGAGATAACCAGATCAATTATTTTCTTTTCAAAAATTGTTTATTGTTTCTCCTTACATTCTTGAACATATGCTGTTTATGTTTTGTAACTTTGTTTTAACAAAGCACATTTCAGCAAGAAACCTGAGCAAGAAGACATCCTTGCATGAGTTCATGAGCCCCACACAAGTCTTAACTCTAAACCTAGTTTCCTTGAAAACCCTACCCTTCCCTGCTCGTCTCTTTTGTTCGCCTCTGAATAATCAAATCTCTTTTATGTTATACACAACTACACAAGAGATATCCCAGAAATGTTGAGAAAACTAGTTGCTTAGTGAAGTTTTATTAATGTTGGGTGATTTGTCCTTATCACCTTGTTCCCCACGAAGATGTGTTGCCCAATTTCTTGGTCTATCATAAGTTTCAAAGAGAAAGATGGAGCCATTTACATTGACCTAAAAATTACTCAGACTCTTACATTGTTCTCTAAATTTTTATTTTGTTTTTTTTTTTTTTAATATTTTCCTAATAAATTATTTATGTGAAATATGCATGATAGTTTTCATGTAAATTGATATTTATTACAATTTGATTGATAAAATTGCTTTTAACGTACGTGTTTTACAATTGTAATTTGTGACATTAAGTAAACAGATGTATATTTGGTGCATTTGGAGCTTTCCATGCATACCCTTTATGCATAGAATGCTACATACAAATATTGATTGAATATAGATAAAATGTAGAAAAAAGGGAGTAGAGTGAAAAAAAATACTAATTCGTACAAAATTGTAAGTCTATATCAAAATAAGAAACAAGGTACCTAAATATATATCATTTCATAACTTTCTGTATTTGCATTTTACTATTTGACTATTAGCCTCAATGAGTTATTCATGCATAAATGCACTGCAACTTTGTCAGTTTATTATTTGTTTGTAGCACTGCAAATTGGTGGAACCATTTTTCTTAAGATTAATGAAATACTTAGGCATGATGAACTTAAAACTTTCATGCATGATCTAAAAGAATAGAACATCCATTTGATAATTGATTAGTATACATGAAGGTTTGTTAGATACACTTATAAAACAATGCTTGAAGATGGAGAATGTTTTACAAATAATATAGTTACATTGGAAGTGTATGTATTTCTGATGCTTCTAGGTGAAATCACACCCTTCCTCAACTGTAAGCTTGATTTCCAGAACCAGGTATTTAATATAATTTGGAGTGATTGTACTTAGATATTTTGAGCATATAATCTGTCACATTTGGGTCTCTGGCCTCAGATTTAAAGGCAACAGCCTGAACTAAATTTATTCTAGTGTGTTAGCGACCAATCGTTATGTATAGTTTTCTCTCATTCTATCCTTGAGTTGCAGTTTCCAAGGCAAAATAGTATTTAGAAACGAACAGCAAAATAAAGCAGAATTTAAAATAGTATGGTAACCCCGTACACTAGTGCTTTCATTTATATCAGCACATTGACTTCTGAAGATGAGATATATTCATTGCATTTATTTAGTCCTTGTTCTCATTCTAATTCTTGGAAATTTGAAATCTGTTAAATGGAATTAGATTTTTGACCTGTGGGAATTAAATTATGTAGCAGAATGGATATGAGAGACTGACTGGCATGTGAATTAGATCCTGCCATGAATTAAATCAATGGTAGGCTACAGATAGAGGGTATCAGTTTATTAATGTCTTAAAATTCCATACTTCCAGATCATACTGTATTGATAAAGATACATGCTACTGGAAAAATGAGTGGAAGCAGAAAACGCGGTTCTAAGTGGGATTCAAAAGAGGAACGCCAATATTCTCTTGAAAATGTACAAGACAGTGCTCGGCCTGCAAAAGCAGGTGTATCTTTTCATGATAGAGAATCAGAACATAGATATTTCTCTCCAGAGGTTGGTAGGAATGGCAACAAGTGGTCTGTTGTGGAAGCCTGTGACATGATGAAATCTAAGCATGGACTGTCTTCAAGGGAATCTTTACCTGGAAGCAGAGGTGCCCAAAAGGATGATAACATCAATGTTGACTGCATCAAAAATTGGAAAACTACGACTCCATGGGACAGGGATGAGACTTACAGCATGAAAATGTCACCTGGTCTTGATGATTGGAGGCAACAAAATCGCCACCGTTCTCCAAAAAGTGATTGGAGCAGGTCTCACAGGTTCAATTGTCTACTCTGCGTATCCTTGATTGTTATTATCTTCATTTTAACAATGTCCTGGTTTTAAGTATAGTGTTTGTATAAGCTGACTCCATATCAATGCCATTTCCAATATATTACTGTCTAATTCTTCAATGTTGCCAAAAAATTGAGAATCACTTGCTATTAGCTGCTTTTTTGCATTTTCATTTGTGTTGAAAAGGCTTCTCTACTCTATATATATTAAATATTTTCCCAATTAGTTTGTGATCGTCCCCTGTTGGTTTGCTTAAAAATTTTATTTTGTCACTGAGATTGCATCTCAGCTTAATTTGTTGAACACAATGCTTTTGAACTTTGTGATTAGTATAATGGTTTATGCTTATTTGTCTGGATAAAGTATACTGTTTGTTCTCGTTTCTCTGTCCTGTATCTCTATTCTTCCCGTTGATTACAGTCATTTTTAATTTTTCTCTCAATCTTTGGTTTTACCTGCAAAAGCAGGAGTAGGAGCTGGAGCAAAAGTCGTAGTAGAAGCAGGAGCCGAAGTCCAGTTCATGGCATTAGGCGGCAATCAGGATTTCATGAGAGAAGCCAAAGTAGATCTGGAGTATCAACTCAATTATGTAAAGATTTTGTGGCTGGGAGATGCAGGAGAGGCAGTGAGTGTAACTTCCTTCACCAAGATATTCAAAGTCATGAGGATGGTTGGGATAATAGGCAAAAGAGAGCTGGTGCTTCAAAATATTTTGCTCCCATTGGTGGTAAAGATTACCTGATTAAGAGTGGAAGATCTACTGATTGCTGTACTGATTATCTGAAGGGTAACTGTCGCAGGGGCGCATCATGTAGGTTTACTCATGACGGTGCTTCTGGTGCTTTTAGTAGAGGACCAATAAATGAGATAAGTAGGGAAGGAGAAAACAACAAAAGGAACAGAGTTAGAACTCCAGAGCGAGATAGTGGGCGTGAAGCTCGAAGAAGCAGTGATGTTCCTTGCAAATACTTTGCAGCTGGAAATTGTCATGATGGAAAATATTGTAGGTTTTCTCATCATGGTCAGGCACGAGCAAGCCCTGAAAGAAGGTCACGTGGTGATAGAGGTGGATGGGGTCAAAGTTCTGTTAGTGTGGATAAGTTGCAGGATGGTGCAAAACCGAGAGATGCAGATGCTTCATTCAATATGGAGAAATCTTGGAATGCTGCAAAATGGAGAGATGCTGATGCTTCAAATGAAGCTGAGAAATCCTGGGCTGTTCCAAAAAGGAGTAATGCTGATGCTTCAAATGATGTGGACAAATCATGGACTGGTTCAAAATGGAGTGATACAGGTTCCTACTTAGGGGCTACAAAGCTGAGCAAGGATACAGATGGAGAAATGGTTGCCAAGGAACAAAGATTCTATGATTGGTCCATGGATGACAGACAGCAACATGACTATGATGTGAGTGGAAAGAACAGTGAGTCTAACGTTCATTACAAAGCAGTTGATATTGACACAAATGCTGGTGTTAGCATGGGTATATCTGAACCAAGAGGTGCTGAAGAGTCACTTGGTGACATGGAGATGTCTCCTGATTGGAATTACAGGATCTCCTCTTCTGTTAAAACAGAACATTCTCATAGTTCAAAATCAACTCCCGTGGATGCATCTTTACCAACTCATGGAAAGAATATAACTGAAGAGGCCTTAGGTCAGGTTTGTAATCGGCTTGCAGCTTCGCAGCCAATGTCAACCAAGAAATCTAACTTACATCAGGACCATATGATGAGGAGCAGCAGTGCTCTTGCATTGCCATGTGATAGCAATGCTATTAGTGGAAATTCTTCTGTTTCACACATTGATCTAAATTGTTCTACCAACATCCTGCCTATGTCAAGCTTTGACCAGCCCGGGCAAAGTTTTCGCTCCTTGCCTTATCCAAAGTTAAATGCAGTTGGACAGAGTCCAGTGGCAATCCCTTCAAATGAAGTAAATATGAGAGTTACACAAAATAGTCTGCTGTTTCATAAGGAGAGACCAAGCAGTGAACTAAATGTTGGGGATACAAATATATTACATGGTAATTCTGGAACTCAGTCAACTCAGAATATGGTAAGCAATGGACAGCAAACCCAACTTACCAATCTTTCAGCCTCTCTAGCTCAGTTATTTGGAAAGGGGCAGCAACTCCCGCCACTTCATGTTGCTCTTAATGCCCTTGATCCAACGAAGGTGACTTCATTTTCGAATTCTGGAGGAACTGTTGAGCCAGATTCCATGCCAACTGTACAGCCTGATCAAGATATTTCAGTTCCGAAGCAATATGACCCCTTATCTGATAGCATTGAGCCTGTTAAGAAGGAGGATACATATACTAAGCCTTCTGGGTTTTCAGTACATCCTGTTGCTCAGGAAAATACTGCAGATGGCTGCAAACCAGAACCTTCGACTAATAAGTTATTAACATCATCTCTTGTGGGTAGCACAAATCGTGATGATTATCAGAACGATCACAGTTCCAAAAGAGAGCCTGAGTTTGATAGCCATAAGCCGAATCAGCTGGAGCATGTTGCAAATACTGTGGTGACAAAGGAAAATGAACGAGTTGAGGAAACCAAGAAAGCTGAAGAGGAGAATAAGAATGGTCCAGCAGAGAACATAGATGCAGATGACAGGACTGAGGAGGGTAAGAAGAGCAAGGATGGTAAGGTTATTCGTGCATTTAAATTTGCACTTGTTGAGTTTGTCAAGGATCTCCTCAAACCAACATGGAAGGAAGGACAAATTAGCAAAGAGGCTTACAAAAACATTGTGAAGAAAGCTGTTGACAAAGTGACTGCTGCAATGCAAGGGACTAGTATTCCTCAAACACCTGAAAAAATTGATCAATATCTGTCATTTTCGAGACCAAAGCTAAGCAAACTTGTACTGGTGAGTGCAG
The DNA here is from genome assembly GCA_038381775.1 of Adansonia rubrostipa. Taxonomy (NCBI): domain Eukaryota; kingdom Viridiplantae; phylum Streptophyta; class Magnoliopsida; order Malvales; family Malvaceae; genus Adansonia; species Adansonia rubrostipa. Next base: position 13,339,242 of record JBBYHM010000006.1, read on the forward strand.
CTTAGTTTTAAATGAAGGCTTTAGAGATTTGGAGGGGAAAAGAGACAGAACATAAGACACATTTCTTTTGTTGGCTTTTCCCTTTTTGCTCAGCATTTTATTTCTGGCCTTCATATGTGCCATCATTTGTATGTTTTGTGTTATCACCATGCTAATTGCTAGGGGCTCTCAATGTGCTCTCACATGAGTTGCAACTCATTGAGAGATGTACTATGTCATGTCAATGGTTGAAGTTGATAGACAATCCTTTTTAATTATTTCATTAATGCATGCTGTTTCATTTTATGCATAGTTTGCTGACCTCTTTACAATTCTTTGATTCTGTTACAGGCATATGTGGAAAAGTTTCAGAAGAGCTAAAAGAAATCAGGGGATTGTCATGGCTTTATGTTTTAATACTTTTACAGTTATATATCAAGCATCATATCTTTTGTTTTTGTGTTTTTTTTTTTGTCCCTTTTCTTTATCCAGTGTCTGCAGCTTCGAGGATGCTACCCTTCTCATTTTCTGATGTGCTTTATTCCTCGGAGGCAGGGATAAGTAGCGACTTTTATCTCCATGTAGATATTTTATTGTTTCTGTATTAGAAGTTTAACATGTGAATGTTGGCACTTGCTTCTGTATATATGTGGGTAGTTTGTACCAGTTCTGATGATTCTAAGTCTGGTATTTGAAACAGGATTATTTACTCTTCTAGGCTTCCTGCTTATGTCTATATGTCTAGGGTGTTATGTGCTAAGTTAGATGCTTAGACATTTTTGAAACGTTGCACATTATGTTCTCGGTGATATTAGGCATTTATCGGTTTGTCAGTTGGAGCACAGAAATATTGCCCTGTTGAGATTTATATTACTGCATGCCTGCATTGTTAAATGTGATTTCCTGCCATTGCTTATTATACAGCGTATGAAGAACATAATGATTTAATGAACAGAACTTCAGACAAGTTTTGCAACGAAGACTTGTGATTGCCCATTTTGTGTATCAGTAGGTACCGTACAGGACTCTTGCTGAATGGAAGGCGCGGGCTATTCTCTGGCAGTTATGCTTCAGTACCCATGGTATTATGTTGTGTATTGCGTGACTGACTGCGAGTGGATGCGGCCATGACATGCTACGCTATGCAATGCATGGTTGTTTTTATGTGTTTCTGTCAGATCAGGCTTTTGCATAACTTCCAGCCTATTGGATTTGTTCCATCTGCTTTTTCCTGAGATCTTTCATTTCTTTCCCCCAAGTGCAGGATTGAAGAAAATATATAATATAAGCTGCTTTGATAGTAGACTGCTATAATGATGGCATTTTTTTGAACAATAATGGTGGCATTTTATTACAAAATGAAGGAATAACAGTTATGGGAAGCCAAGAGAATTAATAACATGTGAAATCCGTCAAAATCCGTCAGCCTTTCTATAATCGGCATAAATTATTACTAAAATTGGTAATGCGCAACTCTATGAGGTTTGGTTTTTTATGTTTTTACTGAAAAAATTAAATATGTAATTTTTTTTATTAAACATGAGTAGTATTTTGGAAGTAGAAATCTGTGTAAAAATAAATTAAAGGATTAGAATATTTTTGTGTGGGTAATTATTTCACCAGAATTAGTGTTACAAGGAATTATTTTAGCTTTTTTTTTTGGTTTGGGACTGTTAAAAATAAATAATTAATATAATAGGGTATATATATAATTCATTTTTACTAAAAATGCATGCCAATCTATTTTTTTGATATTTATACTAAATTGAAAAGAATTAAATCAATGGATTGAAAAGAATTAAATCAATCCATTGGCTTTTTTTTTAATGGATTTTTTAGTTCATAATCCCTTTACACTCTAATTCTCCATTTCTTTAGTACAAGAATTCTAAAATTCATATTAGATCTGTGACATCCAACAGTATAATAATAATAATAATAATAATAATAATAATAATAATAATAATAATAATAAATGAGTTATTATTTAACAGCCCCTTCGCATTCGCTTTTTCTAACGAAGGAGAGATAACTCTAATTAATTAAATTGCGCTTAGAACTTTGGATCAACCCCCAATATTAATTAATTAATCTATAGAGGGTGAAAAAAAAAGAGAAATATTAATTAATTTCTTAAAGATAGTTAAATCTTTTCTTTTTATTTCAAAGATAACAAAAGAAAATTATCATATATATTGATACTTTAGCAAACCCTAAATATTTGGGGAAAAAAACAGCCTAAATAAAAATCTGACATTCAATTATAATGAAAAAAAAAAAAAAACCGAAATTATTACGCCCATTCTGCAAACCTTGTTATATTTTCTGATAGTAGGACTTCTACAAATTACCATCATGTTATTAAAATTACATTAGATATTAATTCGTTCAAGATTTTAAGTTTTTGGTCAAATGATTCAACGGTGTCATTCCTATAAATATTAGATTAATAAAATATTATAAATAAAATAAATATTTTTCCTAATTGTATAATATACAAAGATTTTTTTTTAATTTTGAAGAACAGTAATTATTTAATGAAAAATTATATTTAATTAATTGATCAGATTAATAAAAAAAAATGGATGGGCCGTTGCTTTTTTTTTTTTTTCACCATTACTATTACGAGTAAATTTGAAATTTTTTAAATCAATTGCAAAATGTTGCAAATGTAAAACTGATCCGGTACGAAAGTTAGATCACCGAATGAACATTTTGATTGTTGGGCGGTCCGTCAGAGTTTAATGATTTATGCTAGGTATTACTTTTAGCATTTTTTTGTTTTATTTTATTTTATTAAAATAATAAAAATAATTGTTTGAATAAATTAAATAATATTATTTCTATTTTAAAAATCATATAATATTTTTTTTTTGAAAAGACTCATACGTAGCTGGATTTTTCTATATTTGAATATTTTATTATAACATAGATACAAATTAAATGAGATAAAAGGGAAAGAATTTTTTTTTTTAAGAAAAATAAAATAATTTACGAGCAATTATTGATATGGCTAGCAAGGTAGGCCCGAACCTAAAGCCCATCCAAGCCAATCCGAGATCGAATCTGATCAGATCTGAGTTAACTTAGAAGTCGAAGGCTTAAATTTAAAAAAGCTTGAACCTGAAAATACCTAAATAAAAAAAATCTTAATCTGAAAAAAATTCGAACCCCAAAAAGCTCAAAACTGACATCATCCGAACACCCGTACAAGCTGAAAGCCATTAAGATCCGAGCCTGAGTTCAAGATTGATTCATTCTGAAATCCGTAAAAACTTGAATTTATAACTAAAAAAGCCAAACTATGATTATATGATTTTATTTAAAATATAAATATAAATAAATAAGTGATCGGATTTTTCTTAAATAAAAAATCTTTAATTTATGAATAGCTATTTATATAATTATTATACAGTTATATTTAACAATAAATTATTGATAAAAGTAATTAATAGTAAAATTTTAAATTAAATTATGAAATAAAATTTATTTAAAACAGATTAAATATGAATCAAATAGTTTTTAGTACTATCATTATTATATTCATAAAAATTAATAATAAAAATAAAAAATAGTATTATTAATTTAATATTTTATTTATTATAAAATAATAATATATTATATATTATTATGCTCATTCCACATTTAAAATTTTATTTAAGTGCAATAATATTTGAATAGATGAAAATGATATTCTACTTTCAACGAATAATTGAACTTTAACAAATTTAACTTTAAATCACATATCTCTTAGTGTTTCAAATAAATAAAATATTAAATTTACTTAAAAATAAAAATATTATCTTGTAAATCAAAATACAAAGATTAAAAAATTAAATTAAACAATATATCATTCAAACAAAATATATTTAAATGAAATATAATTTTCAATTCCTAAAATTAAGAAAGCAAAATTTTTTTATTCTTAAATATTTTTACATTATGGGGTGTAAAATATTTTTTTTTTTCAATTTGTTGATAACTATACCGATATTAAATGTTGATTTTGAAGTAACAGTAGTAATTGAAATATCAATATATCCTTTGACATTAATGAAGAATAAGATATTAAAATTATTTTTTTCAATAATCAAGAAGATCAAATTGCTTATAAACTTCTCTAATCTCATCTAAGAAGAAATTCAACTCTATTATGTTTGACAAATCTCTAACTTTATAAATTTAAATCCCTATAATAAAATGTAAGTCATATAATAACAAATATACAATTAAATTAAAAGTTATAAAATGAATAAATTACTTATTACATAAAAATAAATAATAGTATTATAATTTAATAAATTAATTTAAATTATTAATTGATATATCTAATGTTAGTTGAAATAATCAAATATTAAAATTATATCAATATTATATAATTTGAAACTTTGGATTTCATTTACTATTAAATTGTGAGAATAAAATTCATATATTATGATTAAATTAGTTATGATTTCATATAACTACATACTTGAAAGGTATAGAACATGATTTCAAATTCACAAATTTTTTAAGTATTTCAAATTTACCAATAAATATGCATCTAACAAATTCATAAATTTGATAAATATTATAAATGTTATATTTAATGTGTTTTATTAACCAATTTATATTATTTTCAAAATTTAAATCCATTCTTGAAATCCAAAATTTCAAATGCAACCTTAAAAAATTATAGTAAATCATCTAAAAAATTTAATAAAAACAAAATAAAAGGAAAGAAAAAATAAAAAAAAATTATGGGACTAAGTAAATAAGATCCCAATTAGCTATTCAGTTACGAGAAAAAAGTTATATATATATATATATATATATATATATATATATATAAGGTTTATGAGTTTATTTATAACTTATTTCATTCTAATGACTTTTTAAAATTTAGCCCCATGATTTTTGACCTTTATTTTATCTAGTGTTATTTTATATATTTTTAACTCATTTATAAAACAAAAAAAATTCTTATGTAATCATTAATTATATTAATACTAAATGGTATAAAAATTAATAAAAGTATAAGTATAAAATCATTGTAAAATAATAAGAAATATCAAAATTTACGAATTAATTTTTTTATTTTTACTATAAGTATATATATTTTGAATTTATTTATTTCTCTTTTATTTAAACTTAAATGATATTATACTAAAACTTATAGATAACATTAAATACAACATATTAGTACTTAATATATAAATAAAATTATTATTTAATTTTATATTTATATAAATATTTATTAATTTTTAAAATTTTAGTCTTAATAATTTCATTACAGTGTAAAAGTAAAATTAATTATTATAATCAAAATTAAATAATATTTATAACTTATAAAATTTTAAAATTTTTTGAATCCATCTAAGCTGGTCAAAACTTGAATCAATCCAATTTAAAATAATCTACACTTGAAAAAACTTGTAATGAAAATGGTTTCATCCCAAGATAGAGCCAAATTTTAAAAATTCAAATTTGAAAATATTCAAACTCGAGATGATTTTATTCCAAAATGATTTCAAGCTCAAAATAACTAAAATCTGAAAACAACTAATCGAGCCCCTCTAAACCTTCTTGTTTTTCACCACTAACTATTGGCATCTATAAAAGTAGTGCGCCAAGCTTGCTTTCTCACCTTAAATGATGTTATGAATGTCGCCTTTGATTTCTTGTGTGAGTTTTTGTTTATGAATTGTGGGATGTTGCGATATTGTTCTTAAAAGGTCTCTTTTAGGCATTAAACTTTGTCTATTTTCTAGGATGCTGAAAACATGTTTATTTTTTTTAGGTTTATGAATTGTAAGATGCTGTGAACTTTGGTTTCTCACCTTAAATGATGTTGAAAACATGTTCATGGACAAAAGACATTTGACCTTAGTTGGGAACAACCACTTTAAATTTTGTATGAAAGTCACATTTGATTTTTTGTGTAACTTTTGGTTTATAAATTGTAGGTTGTTGTGATATTGTTCTTAAAAGGTCTCTTTTAGGCATTGAACTTTGTTTATTTTCTAGGTTTTTTTTTTTTTGATTGTTTGATTTGGTTTTGTCATTTCAAGTGGTATTACAAATTTTATAATTCATTTCTCGTGATTTAAATCATTTATTATTGGAGATTGTACCTAATCTCAATTTTATTATTCAAATCATTTATTATTAGATATTGTCTAGAGATGACTAGTGACCAAGTTTTTATCAAGTGTTGGATGATAAGTTTCTATTTATAGTTTGAATTTCATTACATCAATGATGTAGATCATGACATGTGTATGACTATAATTGGCAATACTTGAGTCTAATTTTGTCTTTAAGCTTCTATAAACTCCATATAAATATTATCTTCCAAGTCCTTCTAGAATGCTTAAGGTATTGGACCTTGTTTGGTGGGTCTAAGTATTTTCCTATAACTAGTATCCATATCATTGATCTATTGTATGAGCCTTAGGCTCAGACTAGGGGCGTGGATGCGTAATGTGACAATTGTGCATCATGCACTTAATGTTTAATATAATCCTAACTGTATGTTTAATTCATTGGAGAGAAATAGAAGCAGAATCAAATAGCTATTTGATGGATATGGAATAAAGGGATAATAGCTATTATGTATTTGGTTGATTGAATGTAATAGATTACTACCACCATTACATTGTTTAGTTGGGTAAAATGATAATAAGAAATACATAATAAAAAAGTATAAAATGATATTATTACCCATTAATTAAATAAATAATATCTTATTTTTATTATTTTATATAAATTTAAATTAGTTATATTAATAATACATTAGAAAAATAAAGTAATAAAATTATTTATAAAAATATTTTGATAAAAATTAATATCTATAAATATTTTAATAAATTATATTTAAAAATCTTATTTTAAATTATAGTAATAATAATTTTTAAATATATAAATGTATAAAAAAATATTTAAATAATATAAAAATAAATCTTTAAGTTTTCTTTTTGTTTAGAATATATAAAACAAAGTTTTTTCTTCTCTTTCTAAACATATCTTTCTCCAAATGCCCAAAGCAGAAAAATTAAATACCCAATCTTTAACCAGTCATCACGAGTCACCTACCTAGAAATGACACAAAATGCATGCAAACACTCGTTTTGATCTTCTTTTCTTATTTCCTACTCCATTTTTCCTTAAAATACCAAAAAAAAAAAAAAAACTAGATCTATGAAATTGACAGCAAAAATCTCCTATTTCATAGTCCTTAACTGCTCAAAAGGGCTTCAGCTTTTGATATATTCTTCCACTTTGTATTCTTTACCTATTCTCTAAATTTGGAGCTCTGAAACTCCTTATCCAAACACCTATGATAGAGAAATTTTTTTTCTCCCATTTTGCGATTTTTTTGTCTTGGTATATAGTTGTCAGTTGCCATCACCAGAAATGGGTGTTTGTGGTCTAAAATTTAAGAAAAATCAAAGGGTATTTTTGGTTTTTATATGTCCAACCTATTACGTGTTACCACCATATAGCCATTTTGAAATGGTTCCACCGAATGACTATTTAGTATATTTGTTGAATACACTTTGAATGGATATTCTAGGGAATACCAATTATTTGAACTAAACACATGAACAAAGTTTGGGTCTAAATAGGGACATAATTCGTTGGCTATTATAACCAACCAAACACACTGTTAATTAGGATTAGGGGACCCAAAACCATTGATTTCATCTTTTCATCATAAAGTTGGTTTATGCCAAAGCCAAAACTAAGAAACAATCTTGACTAGCTACTATAAGCAGTTAATTTCATCCAGACTTTCTTTTCCACTAGTTTGAAACATCCAAAATCGAGAATTAGATGATTGTCTTGGTGGGGGTCAACCTACTCCATGAGGATTAAGCCTTTTCAAGACCTATTTGGTCATGTCTAGATGGCCGCTCACACAGGTCACTGAAAGATTGCAATTTCGAGCTCCGTAGAGAACAAATCTTTGATAAAAAAGACTAATGTTGAAGAGAGAAAATTAGTTTTTAAATTTATTTTTGTGAAATTTTGAAATTTAATTTTAGATATGATATTATGGTCAAATTTCTTATTTTTAGAGATTTTCCATAATTTTTTGCGAAATTTTGTAAGTTAATTATCGTATACTTTTACTGATACCTGTATAGTTTTATGCCGATACTCATTTTAAAAAAACAAAAACTGTGAGAAAAAATCTATGTTGACATTTTATACCATGAGGTATCAAGTTGTTGAATTTATTGGATAATTTCGAGTTTTTGCAATACCGCAAGTTTTTTGCTCATGATTTTTTTACAGTTAAATTTTTCAATTTTTGAATATTTTGCTTTTACTGATAAATATTTAGATAAATAAATTGAATTTAGTTAAAAAAAACTCACTATCACTTGGAATTTTTTAATACGAAATCCTTGGTTTCGTAAGGCATTCTTCATAAAATTTTTCTGAGTTTAGGATCCTTAAATTTTTGGATTTTCAAATTAAAAATTTTGAAATTCATTATTTTCACATCCAAATTCATTCTTGAATTTTTCATTTTTTCAGATGCAAAATTTTCTTCTATAAAGATTTTTCTTGTAAACTTTTTACGAGTTGGAACTTTATTCACACATAAGTCTCTCCCAATTTCCTTACATTTTTGAAATATTGAATTTCATTTTTAGAGTTCAAAACTTAAGATATTTTTTAAATATTTTGGTGTGGTTAAAAAAATGGAATTTCCCCCTTCCATGAATTTTTTTCACCCATGAATTTTCTCATTCACTTTATTTTCCCATAATATGGAATTTTTTATTTAGTATATATAAAGTTCCATTTTTTTTAGCATTTATACTTTATCTTTGAACATATTTCTTCCAAATTTTTGCATAAAAATCTTTTTAGTTAATTTCTTTTACTTAAAAATTTTTCATGAAAATTTTTATTTTAATTTTCACATGTTAAATATTTTCCCATTTATTTATTTATTTCTTTGGGCCAAGAGAATTTTCCTTCTTATGGGCTTAAGGCTTTGAAATTAAGCTAATATATTTTTCAACAAGCCCATCAAACCCATTCTAATTTTTCAAAAAGCTTACTGAGCTTATTTTAATATTCCAACAAAGCCCAAAACATTCTTTTTCAGTATAAAAATTAAATCCTTTAGAGTATGAAATTTTATAAGCCTTCATGCATGCGTTTTTAATTAATTTCTTCACATGAAAATTTTTATTTTAATTCTTTAAGGATTTTTTGAATTCTTTTCTCGCAAAAAATTTTCTTGATAAGATTTTCCGTATCAATTTCTTTGATTAAATTTCTTTCTTAAGGGCATTTAATTAGAATTCCTACATAATTAAATTCTTCATTGAATTTATTGCATGTAGAATTTTAATTAAACTTTTAAGGTTTTCTAGATTTTTCCACCCAAATTTTTTTAACGGACCTTTACACATTAACTTTTTTAATTCAATTTTTCCTAATGGAGTTTTAATTAGAATTTTTATACGATTAGATTTTTTAATTGAATTTTGTTATATTTAAATTTTTAATTAAACTTTTTGAATATATGAATTTTAATACTTTTGTTTATTTCAATTTAGTCCATGCTATTTAAATTGTTCCATGAATATTTTTTTTTCAACAAATCCCCATTTAGTATAGGGCTAAATTAGTTCAAATCAGATTTTTTTTAAATAAATTAGCGTAATTCAAACTATTTTTAACTTGGTTATATATGAACTAATACAGTTGAAATTCAGTATCCTTTCCAACAAGTTTAGTTTCATCCCAACTAAATCCAAAAGGTTGGATAAAAAGTACTTGATAGCTATCATGATTTTAGGTGGTAGATTATGACATGGGCTATGGCCAAGTATGAAATTAAGACAAGTTGTCATAAACTCCCACCAAACAAGTTAACAAAATACAAAAAAAAAAAAAAAAAGAGAGAGAGAGAGAGAGAGGCCATTTTGGCATATATTCACGCCAGTTTTCGTGGAGAAGGGGGGTTTTATGATTTTTCATTCTATTCTTCTTCTTCCACCAAAAACAAACAATCTCTCTTGGTTCATTGGTTTTTTTTTTTTTTAAGCTTTTTACTTGGTGTTTCTTAAGAAAAAAATTGGTTTTTTTAAGGCTTCATCTCCATTGACTTTTGATGTTTTAAAGTTTTCTTTTCCTTATTGGTAGCTTAATGAACCTAATTTATTTAGGTAAAAGCAATGACCAAGCTTTTATTTCTTAGCTTTTCTGAAAAAATTTTAACAAAACTTCCTTGAAAAATTTTATTTTTGAGTTTTAAGTGTTGAGATTAGGAGTTTTTATTTGGAGAAAGATATATTTTCTTTGGTTTGCTTTCCAAAATCATCTTGATTTCATTTTTTTTTTCATTTTCATTTTCTCCATCTTTTGATGTTAGCTTTATGATCCTTATTATTTAAGGTGAGTAAGCTTAAGTTATACCATGATTTATGCTTTAAAGGCTAACCTTGATTTTTGTTTAAATTTCACTAATATCATATATTTAAAGTTTAAATGCTATAAATCATGTTCATATGTGTCAAAATCAATTTTAGTGTTGATCGATTTCATTGCTCATGCATGGTTGATTTAGCATTTTTATTTTTGCATGTAGTTTGTGATTTTTCCTAGATATTAGTACTTTGAGAATTTTTATTGTATGTTGAGCTTGATAATGCTCTAGGGGATATTAACACGCATTCAATTCTAGTTTCATGAAAAGTAAATTTTTTGGGAGTTATTTTGTAAATAGTTAAAACTCTGAGGGTTCAAATGTATTTTTCTTTAATTTCTGGATCATTTAGGGATGGTTTTGGTGTGTGGCAGCACTTATAGGGGCTGTTTTATAATTTTTCCAAAATTTTCAAACTCATTTAGGTATGCTCTTTAGTTTAGCCAAAGCCTATAGGGGCCAAAATGCAAATTTTCATTTTTGGGCCATTTAAGGGTATTTCTTAGCTTGGTCAAACCCTAAGGAATATTTTTCTTATATTTTATATTTATTTAGGTGTATTTCTTGCACTTTTAGTTCATTAGGGATCTTTTTGCAATTTTAAGAAGTTTAGGAATTAAATTGAAAAAACTCAAAAATTTAGGCCATAGGTACTTGGCTGAATGGCTTTAGGATTTTTAGGTAATTCTTTTCCATGTTGTTTTGATGTATTTGGTTGGTGGTTTATGTATTTCAAATCAATTAGGGACAATTTGCAAATTTAGAAAATTTTGGGACCATTTAGCAAAGTCTCACATTTTAGGGCTGCTTGGATTATTTCTCATACAAATTGCCCATTTAGAGTCTTTTGAACACTTTCGGAATTTTTTAGCATTTTAGGCCATTTTTGGGGTGAACGTGCAATTTTAAAATGTTTAGGATCTTTTCATAATTTTTATTATTTAGGTCACATTTTTGTTATATGTTACCCATTTAGGGTATAGTTGTTATTTCACATCATTATCGAGTCTTTTAGGATTATTAAGATAATTTTATATTGAAGGATACTTTAGTGGCATTTTAATAATTTACCATAGAACTGAGTCCTTTAAGGTCATCGGGATGCTTTGATGTCGAAGATGCATTTTAGGGATAGGTTGGTCATTTCATGATGTTATTAAGTCTTAAAAAGTTATCGGAATACTTTCATATCAAAGGTGTACCTTTTAGGGTATTTTAGTAATTTGTCTTAAAATTGAGTCCTCTAAGGTCACCAGCATACTTTTATGTCAAAGGTGCACTTTAGAGGACATTTTGATCTCGTCAACCATGTTTGAGTCTTTTAAATCTAATTTTGTACTGTTCATCAAAATCGAGTCGTAGAACAAGTCTATTATTTTTAATAAAATCAAAATTTTCAAAAACCGAGGCATTGTCTCTGAATTAAAGTAGTAATTGGGATGTCTCCCAATATATGAAAGGAGTTTCAAGGATTATTTTAATATCGAGATATCGAAATAAAAATTCGTATTTCTCTTGTTTTATCTGGCGAGGTGCGAATGACATCTTGATTTTAAAAAAAATTAAAAACTCGATCTGCTCAAACAAAATAATAAATTTAGTTTAGGAAATTTTATTTGAAATACGAGAATTATAATTAAGTATAAGATATTGTAACTAAATAAAAATCGAGATTTAAATTAATATGTAATTAAAAGGTATCGATTTTTAGGCATTATGAGAAAGATCGATCCTCACTCGTGATTGTAACCAACTCTCAAACCTTGTCATGTGATTTTTGGTAATAACGTGTACCTCGGAGTTTGTTTTTAAGAGTTTTGTAACTCTTAAAATATGAAATCTGATAGGTGACCAATTTCACTTAGCCAAAATAGATCGATGGTGACTACAAGGTAAATGGTCATTTCATAATGATTATTTAGGATTAAATCAAGTAAGCGATTCATTTCGATGGCTCAGTCTTCAAAAACGAACAGAAAAGAGAATAAAAGAAACAAGTGATTCATATGCTTTTAGGTTCGACGTCACGATTTGTGTCTCGACCACGCTGCGACAACTACTCTTAAATATACTCCAATCTTATAAAAATTTAAATTTGGTTTTAGCATTACCTTTGATGATTTCAAGATTATTGTTGCATCTTTTGATATAAGATTCCCGTTAAGTCTTCCACGTCCTGCAATTTATCAAGGTCATTTAACCGTGTACGAGTCAGAACTGTTTCCAGAGTTGATTAACGAAGGAAAACACCCAGAGTTACGGTCACGGTTTTTCCCTTCGGAAAGATTGTTCTCGCTAGAGCTCGAAAGACCAATAAAAATTTCGAAGCTTTCAAGAACATATATCCTGTTATGTCTTCGACGAGAAAAGTAAATGATCCAAGTTCAAGAACCGCGGAATCAAGTTAATTCAGTCTTCCAGATTATATCAGGCATATTAATTAGTTAAAAGGACTGGATAGTGAAGAATTGCCCTTTTTGTTTTCTGTTGTTAATTGCAAAAGTGAATTAATTGATGGTAAATTGTGATCATGGATGGAGATCATATGATGTTTTGAAAGCACGTAAATGAGTAGTTCTATTATTTTTCTTACTTCTATGAAAGTTTAGTTTCAAAAGCCCACTTTGCTTTATTATTTTGCATTTTTAGTTTGCATGAATATGGTCTGGATAGGGAGGATTTACATTGAAGGCAATTACCATAAAATTAATAATTGAAAGGGAATTACAAATCCAAAAATTGTTTTTGGTATATAAGAAGTTCAAGTTACTCATAATACTGCACATTATTTGTTAACATAAGACTTATTCATTCTTTTGTGAAAATCTGAAATTATGAAATTTAGAAAAATTGAATTGATAATATCTAGACATTAGTAAAATGTCTATAGGTATTTATTTTAGATGTATTAATTATTTAAATTTGAGAATATATTATAGACAACTAATTTTGTTGAGACCCTTAAATCCTATTTGTTTTTTTTTTTTTTGCCTTGAAGCCTTCTAAAATTCCCTACGGGTTCCAAGTCCCAAAAGGTGATGACTAAGACGAATGGCTTAAAAGATCAAGCTAGGCCAAACTTAATCATCTCGATTCAAACTTGATCAACCTAAGTCAAATATGATCAATCACGATCTAACTTGGTTAAACAAGTCAAATTAAATTTAACCGGGCCAAAAAAACATAAAAGTTAAAACCGAGACAAATTGGTCAAAAGTTGAAAAAAGTCCATTTTTGATTAATTTGGTAGAAATTTTAATCAAATTGATTGAAAACTTAAAATAGGCTCAAATAAATAGGATAATTTTTACTTTGACTGTTAAATTATGATTAACACAATATAGAATTTTTAACTAGATTTTTTACACATAGAATTCTTAACTGAAGTTTTACATATAAGATTTTCAATTAAACTTTTCACGTATAGAATTTTTAACTAATTTGGTTTAAATACTTGAACAGTCTCTTTTGCTTTTCAATTTCATTTAATTTGTTTGTGAATATTGGGTTATTGAAGATTTTAAGTTTATATGAGTTTATTAGGTAGCTTAAATTACATGTAAAATGCCATGCTTGATGTTGATTTCTATATCAAAAGTAATTTTTTTATGGTTTTTGGTTTGGCCAAATATGAAAGGGAATTTTTAGGAACTTTCCCTTTAATTTTCAATGTGATTAGGGGTTATTTTAGTGAAATTAAAATTTGTATGGGTCAAATTATAATTTTTTTAAAATTTTCAAACCCTTTTAGGGTATTTTATGTTTGGCTAAATATTTAGGGGTCCATTTATAATTTCTCTAAATTTTATTCACACATTTTAGGTCATTCCATGTTTGGCCGAAACATCTAGGACCATTTTGTAATTTTCCATGCATTTTTGGTCATATAAGTACTTTCATGCATTTTAAATTCATTTAACTGTTAATTGCAATTTTAAGAAGTTTACGGAGCATTTAGCAAAACATTGCATTTTAGGGCTATTTAGGTAATTTCAATTGTAAAATAACCCATTCACTATGTTTTGGTCATATTAGGAGCTTTACATGCATACAAAAATCATTTAGGAGTTAAACCATAATTTTTAGAAAGTCTAGTGTTCTATTAGTAATTTTTATTATTTTAAATCACTCGCATTTAACTTTAAAGTTACCCACCTAGGATAATTTGGTCATTTCCATCAAAATCGAGTCACTAGGCCTAAGTTCGTATCTCTATTGAGATCGGGTTCTAGTTTTGTTTAGGTTTCTCATTTTTCACAAAAAACGAGTCCTTTATGTTTAGGTTCATTCTTTCCATTGAGACTAGGTCTTAGTTTGATATAGGCTTCTTACTTTCTGTAGAAACTAAGTTCCCTCAGTTTAAGTTCATACTTTATGTCGACACTAAACCTAGTTTATATAAGTTTCTCATTTTCCATAAAAATTGAGTTGCTAGGATTAGTTTCGTACTTGCCATTGAAACTGAGCCCTAGATTGAATCTCAAATTCTTATAATTTATTAATTAACCAATGTTTTGAAAATCAAGGCAATGGTCCTCGAGTTAAGATAATACGTGAATTCTCTTAAAATTTGTATGAATTATTTTAATAATGGGAGAGTAAAATTGGGATTTTTTTTAATTTTATAAAACAAAACTTCGTATTTCTTCAAACTTCATCTTGCAGGATATGAATGACAATTTGATTTTAAAATATTAAAACTTGATTTTTCTCATGGATGGAATAATAAAATTATTTTAAGTAATTTTTTAAATAAAAGAATTATGATTAAATGCAGGATACAGAAACTGAACAAAAATCAAGATTTAAGTTAACACATAATTAAAAGTACTAATTAATGAGTGTCGTGGAGGGGACCTAAACCTTTTTCAAGCAAATTTCTAGTATTAACGCGAACCTTAGAGTTTGTTTTTAAGGGTTACGAAACCCTTAAAGGATGAACTCTAATAGGTGACCAATCTCACCTAGCCAAAATAAATTAACGGTGACTCCAAGTGAAATGGTCGTTTCGTAATGATCATTTGGGGTTAAGTTGGATGAGTAATTCACCTTAATGATTTAGTCCCTAATGTGAACATGAAAAAAAGAAAAAAACGAGTAATTCACCTGCCTTGCATTTGGCATTTCGGGATTTACATTTTGAAACGTTATGATAATAATTGGGCTTAATCTGGATGAAATAGTTAAAAGTGTTTTAACTAGGCTTTAAGAAACCACCGAAGTGGTGCCACCCATAGGCTTCTTTTAAATGGCATAGTTGACGCATTAGTTAAGCTTAATTTAGTTTTAAAGGTATATAAATGCATTATTGTGACCTTTTGGCTAAATGAGGCAATTAGAAAACCCTAGGCAAAAAAATCTTAATATCTCTAAATATCTCCCTTTGCTTAACTTTCATCTTTAGAGATCTAGAATCATTTTTGATTTGATAGTAAGTGAGAATAATAGTTTTCAAGCATTTAAGAGAGTACTCGCCACTTATATAAGACTAAACATTACCATTGACGTCTCCTTATAGCCTTCTTACAGCATATCTCATCTTTCTGTGATTTTCTTGACCTATTCTTAGTTGTTTGAAAGAGAAAGCAAATGCTTTCTACTTTTTGGTTAAGACTTGAGAAGCTTTCTTGCTAGCACTAGAGAATTATTGGGCCTCATGAAACTCTAACAATCAAATGTGTGCAACACCATTAGAGGCATGACACATGTATTGCTCGTGATCTTATGAAATCCTCTCAAGGAGCCCAATCATAGATTTCTTGATATCATTTTAACTTCAGATTACTATAGATTATGGATCTGTGAGTCAGGTAATCTATGATCAGATGCATGATAAGATTTGCAAGATTTTAAATATCAATTACTACACGCAAATCTCTCTCTAAAGATCCACATGAAAGTCCAGTTGTTTCTTCGTTTTGCTTTTCGTTGCGTTATTTACTACGTTATTATATTATTATTCGATAATAGCATGAGGTCAGACTATCATAAGATTCCCAACACTGAAGAGACGAGGTCGAGGGCTTTCGAATACATTGCCAATGCTAGATAATCCTATAAGAGGTTTCAGCTTTTACAGTTTTTGAGAAACATATTTGTTAATTATGTTTTTGCTTAGTTACTTAATTTAATCTTTAAATCACAATGTTCTCGTTTTATTACTTTCCTTGAACCAATCGACAAGGCTACTATTCTTTACTTAATTAAGTAATATTATTCTGCACCATGGCTAATTTGGAAGAAGATCCTTGTTGAAATGAACGAGCTTATGTGAGTTGCATTTTTGGTGAAATAAATCAATTTTTAATTAAATTTACTCAGAATTGTACGTTAAAATATATCTATTTATTCCTAATACTCTTTCATTGTAGGGAAAATGCCAGTGGCCTAACGAACTAATACCTGTGGTTTAAAAATTATTTGAAGCCACAGGACGAGATTTATTCAAAGACGTCCAAGTAACAGAGGGGGTGCAAGGCTCTTAAGATGTTTAGGACCCCCTGCATTAAGGATGGCAAGGCCTATGGCTGACAAAAGAGTGTAGGAACAGATACCAGAAGGCCAAAACGAACAAGAGCACATAGAAGGAAGGGGGGATCACCAAACACATTGAAGGGTTCATGCCTTTGAAGTTACTAAGCACCGGATGGTAGGTACTTAATTTTGTATGGAATTTTTTATTATCCTCGAATTTGATATTATCTTCTATTAATAAATACGTATTATTAATGTTCATTATTTTCATATTTTATAGTCACAACAGCAGCAATGTGATGTGTCATTCATGAAAGTTTTCAGTCCGACTCATAGACATGGTCGAAGTACTAGAGATTATATCGACGAGAAGTCGCTTGCTGTCAGTTTTAAGTTGTAACCCTATCATCTTTGAATTTTTGTAGTATTTATTTTATGATTTCATAATTCATTTTCCTATAAATTGTTTAACTATATATGTATGCGTGTTGTTTAATTATAATTAATATCTCCAACTAATTATCTTTGTTTTTAATCTTTTCTGTGGGAAAATTATGCTGCATCCTTGTAGTCTAAAATAAGGATGATTTGTTAGTATATCTAGACTTCGACTTCAAAGCTGGTCTGATGCTATTGGAGGCATGGAGACTACTTGCACACATGTTTATGGCTTTGGAACCAGGCCGAAGGCATGTTAGATATATCCTTTTGCCAACGATTCACCAATGTTAGATGCTGCGAGTTACACTATGAATGCTCCTTGCAGTTCCCACCGCAGACCAATGATAGTAAGACCATCACAACTACCTGAAGACAACTCAGTTCTTAATGCAAAGCTAGACCAACTTACATCCACCATCGCATGATGATCCAGACGACACTACAGATTTTCTAGTGACAGATTTAGCAAGGTTAAAGCACGAACGAGTAGTTTAATTACAGAATGTAGCTGATACAATAGCAACAACAACTGCTTTAGTCTGTTCTCAATGGACAGTATACCTATGCAACTACTGCCTCTGCACCCATCCTTTTTGCTCTGTAGCCGCCACAGCCTCCACTTCATCGATGATTACATTTTGAATGTTTTTATATTTATTCCTTAATTAGTACACTCAAATTTTATATTTTAATTAAAACAATTAATTTTTATTTATTTCTTTTTTATATATTTGATGAAATTTTCTTTAATTGATGTTGTTTTTTTCCTTGTCTTTGGATGTGTATTCTTAAAGCGGGAAAACATTCTAGTCTCTACACTAAAAAAGAAAGACATTTTTCTGATGGATTTGTCAATGAAAAAGACCCTAAATCCATTAGAAATAAGTAATTTCGATATAATAATCAAGTCGCTGATCATTTTAATTAGATTTAATAGTAATTCTTTATTTAAATACTTTTATACATACTTTAATATAAATAGTTATATTTTCAATATAAAAATTAAATATTTCAAATTAAATCTTCCTCACAAATAAAAAAAAAGTTTATAGTTAAATCAATTTTAAACAAAAAACATAGAACATAAAGTTTTAACTTTTTTAAAAATCAAGCAACAATATAAAAAATAAAATTTAAATAATTTTTTTACCAATTAAATTTTATTTCTTTTAGTTGTGGGAGTCCAAAGCCACTAATTACTTTTGTTGGTATTTTTTTTCTTCTCAAGGATAAAAATAATTGCAAAATATTTTTCACAGAATTTTTAATTCTGTATTAATAATTATTTGTTCTAATAATAATGGATAATAATTATTTTTAGTTTCTAGGTTCATTTCGTAATTCTTTCAAAATTTTTTTGCATTTTTATTGCACATTTTCCAATAAAAATTATTCATTATAATGATAATAAATAATAAATATTTTTATTTATTTATTAATTTTTTATTTTTCATAACTTTTTACTTAGGGATAATAGTCAATTTGATATCTATGATTTTGTTAATATTCGAGTTAGAATCCGATTAATTTATCTAAAATGTAAGTCATTTTATTATCCGATTAGTGTCTATATCTGTATCAAATTCAAAAAGCAATATTCATTGGATATCTTTATCTTTTAAATATATGAACTTATTAATTATTTAAAAAATTAAAAAAATAAAATTATTTAATACCTAAATATATAAATAATTATAAGCAAGCAGATTGAATAATGGATTTGTTTACTGATGCAATCTGAAGTAAAAGCAAAGTGAATTTGAATAATGAATAATCAAAGATTCATATCTAAATTATTTTTAAATTTATTTTAAATAATAAATCTAATATTCGACTGGATAAATTATTCAGATACCTAATATCCAAATTGGAAAAACAAATGAAATAGTATATCAAATTTGTAATATCAGTTGCCATCTATTGCAAAAGTATCCATTGCCATCTATTAATAATTATTGACTATATTGACAATATTTATAAATATTTTTAAATAGTAAACCATTTTGTAATTTTCTTAAGAAATTGAAAAGAAAGGACGGCCGCTGCTGACTGCTTTCATCCCTGCTACAGTACCTCCAAAGGGATGATTTTAATATATAGATTAGAGATTAGTTATCCAGGTGTACTTCACGAAGGCTTAACAGATTTGATAATCTTTTGGAACAACATGTTTATATTATATGAATACGTTAAAAATAAAAATATAATATAATAAAAAATATAAATATAAATATAATATAAATATATAAATAAATTAATATATATAATATAAATTATTAATTTATTTAAATTTATATAAATATATATTATTTTAAATATGATTATAATACATAAAAATATACAGAGACAACACAAATATTTTTGTATCTATGAAATTCTTAAGGTATGACAGCACCATGGAGATTTTTATCATTTTTTGTAATTGAGATTGTTAGCATTAAATTTTTAATTACTAAAATTAAGAGTTCAAGATTCGACTAATAGACCACATTAATGTTGGCTTATTTTTTTAAATAAAAATAAATCAACTTGATGCTAGATATCTTTTTAGGGGTAATTCGGTTTGAACTTTGGATTGATTTTAATGGAAAAATAAAATAAAATAAACAAATTTTAGATTTTAAATTTTAATCTGAATATTGATGAGAACTAGATGCAGCTAAATAGAAATGATTTAGTTTGGTTTGTTTCTTAGTTGTTTTGGCCTTCTAATAATGTAAATTAAAATTTGAAATTGAAAATAATCATTCATAAAGTTTACAGAATGTATTATGTTGCTATGTGCTGAGTGTGAACTTGATGCGTTGAATTTAGATGGATAAATTTTTTTTCTCACGCTAGGACTAAGTTGTTAGAGTGAATCATAGACTCGACATAAAATGATTATTATAGGACACCAATTGATTTGGAGTTGCCACTAATCTATTTTTTGTTAGGTGATATTGGTCACTTTTTTAAGTTCATCTTTTGAGCATTACAAAATACTCAAAAACAAACTCTGGGATCTAGGTATTAACTAGAGATCACTTGAAATGGTTTGAAAGTCAGTTACCCGCAAAGTGAGACGTAACCCCTTTGTGACACCTATAAATCGGTACCTATTAATTATGTGTTAACATAAATTTCAATTTAAATTGGTTTAGATTTTTGGCATATAATTGTAATTCCCTTACTTCCAAAATTTTCTATACTAACATTATTATTCTGTTTAAGTGTTAATTTTATTTGTTTTTGAAAACAAAATATCTTTTATATCCTAATAAAAAACTCGATGGAATATGAAAGTTTTATTTCATGAAATTTAGAAAATTTCGATTCACTTTTTTGAAATGGATATCCCATATTAGAAAAATCAATAAAATTTCTCCCATACACCGAAAGAAATATACTCCATTTAATAAAAAATAGACTCCATTTAGCCCTGAAGATGAAACCTAGGACTCATTTTCAATGGAAATTACAAAATAATCCTTTGGTTTCGACAAAATGTACGAAACTAATCCTAATAACTCAATTTTGATGGAAAGTATGAAACAAAAGGTTCAGTTTTGATGGAAGGTACGAAACTGAACCTAACAAACTTGGTTTCGACATAAGGTACGAAACTAAACTTAATGGGCTTAGTTTTGATCGAAAGGTACAAATCAAAACCTAACAAACTCAATTTTGACTAAAAGTATGAAACTAAACTTAAAAGGCTCGGTCTTGACAGAAGGTATGAAATTAAACTTAAAGGGCTCGGTTTTGATGAATGGTATGAAACTAAATTTAAAAAGGCTTTGTCTCAATACAAGGTATGAAACTAAATCTAAAACACTCAGTTGGTAGAATTGACCAAATCACCCCAAATGGGTAAGTTTATGCTCAAGAACGACCTAAATAGCCCTAACATGATGGGAATTGCTAAAAGGTCCCTAAACTTTCAAAAATTATAAAATGGTCTCTACATGACTTGAATATGCATGGACTATCTCTAAACATGTTTGACAATTATAGTAAAATTGCTAAGTGATTTTTGATGATTTGGCCAAGCATGGAATGGCCTTAAATGCATGGAATAAATTTTGAATAAATTGCAAATTAGCCTCTTGATATTCGTTCAATTGCGAAATGGCACTAAGAATTTACAAGCTTTGCCAAATGGCCCGTACACATTCAGCCAAGCATGGAAATATCATGAAACGAGATTCAAAATTTTGGAAAAATTATAGTGTGGCCCTTTAAGGTTTGGCAAAACATGGAATTGACTAAAAATGTATGTAAAAAAATTAGGAAATTTTGCTATTTTTCCCCAAAGGTTTGGGTAAGGTATGGAATGGCCTTAAAATTCATGCCAAAATTTAGAAAAAAAGAATTGTTGTTTAATCCCTAACATTCGACATTTTCAAAAACACCCAAAATATATCTTTTAGCAAATGAAAAAAAGAAACATGCATGGCTTATATGCTTTTTTTTTTTTTTTAAATACATCCTTTTAAAGCAACATTAGAAGGCGATGGACTTGCATGAGCTAAAATTGACCATGCAATATTAATATCATCAGAACATCCACATGAACATATGAAAGAAGATGGAATTAATGAAATAATGTGCATGCAATAAAAAAAAGGCATGAAATGCATGCATGCATGCAACATAAGCAATGTGAAACATGAGAAAAATGAGATAAATCGAGAAGAAATTAACACAAAAGAAATTACATGCATTAAAAATAACTAGGAATTAAATAAACTTGATTTAAAAAATATCAAAACAATTCTTTTCAAAATTTGATTTTTTGGAAAAAAAAAAAACTTGGAGATATTTGATCATAGCTCGAATTTTTGGCCATTAAAATTGGTGATGAAACCTAAGCACAAACAATTCCCTAATTTATGCCTAGGATCATCAAGTTCAAAAAGCGAAGAAAAACTAGAAAGAAAAATAAGAAAAAATAAATGAAGGAGCAAAAAGAAAATTTTCAAGAAAACACCTTCAATAGTAAATTTGAAAAATCTTTATTCTTTACAATGTTTTTCAACCCAAAAAAAAATCTAAAGTTGGAGAAGATGGGAGGAAGAAGATAGAAAGGAAGATTCAAGAAAAAAAATTTGGCAGAAACTGCGTTGAAATAACTCTGAAAGCTTTATTTTTTTCCAAGTTTTTCAAAGGCTAAAGAGTTTTTGGAGGACAAGGAAAAAAGATCACCAAAAAAGACCCTCTAAAATGCACTAATGTGGTATCACTGACCACAAAAAATGGCCATTTTTCATTTTTTTAATTAAATTAGGCAAATTCCAAGCTGCTATTACATGCAAGCTCATTCATAAGCCAAACATGTAACCCTTCTAGAAACCTTCCATGATAAGGTTGATTTGAATTGTCTTTGCATGCATAGAGGCCAAATGTTCATGAAAAAATTTTTGAATGGTGCAAAATTAGGAAAATTAAGAAAATAGCTATGAAAAAAAAAAGAGATAAAAGTATATGTGCATAATTAGAGAATAAAGGATTATATTATGAAAATTTTGATTAAAGAATTTAATTTAACCAGCTTTAAGGTTTTGAGAATTAATTTATAAGTATTGACAAAGTTGGTAAATAATGACCTAAATGAAAATTTTGTGTACAAAAATTCTAATTAGAAATCTACGTGTTTCAAAAGACTTAATTAAAATTTTACATGTAAAAAATTTAATCAAGAATTTTACCTGTAGAAATTCCTGATTAAAAATTTACAACAAAAAATTAAATTGAAGATTTAATGTGCTCAGATTAAAAAACTATGTATAAAGGTTGGGATTAAAATTCCATGTGAAAAGATTTGAAATATAAAAATTCTACATTTGAAATGACCTAGTGGAAAACCCCAGTTAAAATTTTAGATTCTCATAGTTGATGGAAAATTTTTAGGGTAAGCTCAATAGAATATCTATACTGAAAAATTTGTGTGAAAGTTCAATTAAAATTTAATATTCAGGAAGGTTAAGGAAAAAGGGCTTTTTATATAAATATTATAATTTTATTTTATTTCTTAGTTTACAGTCATTTTTAAATTAATTCTCAAAATACGCTTTTTTTATATGCTGAGAACTTACCGTGAGAGAGGACAAGTTATTGGTTGGAAACTCGCCATAATGGGTAGGAGCTCGCCATCTCTGAAGGTGAGTTTCCATCACAATAAAAAAAATTAAAAATGTAAAAGTAATAAATAGTTATTAAATAAAAGTGAAAGAAAAAAATAATTTAAAGAAAGAAATAATATTTATTAAAATTATTAATAAGGAGATTAAAATTATCTATCTACCTCTCTTTAGTCTGCTAATCGACTCTCCCCTATATATATATATATTTATTTACATAAATTATGTATGAATATATAAATTATCTATCGTATCAGAAAGAATCTGATTTTTCATGCATCTATCACATCTCTCGGGTTCTAAAAAATTTAGTAGTCATTAGTCAAATATTATTTATCATGTCAGAAGGTGAGTTTCTAACACATTTTTTTTATAATAATAAGATAAATGATATAATTTTAGATTTATACTTGAATAAATATTATACATTTTTAATTTTCGATATGATAGTAATGACATATGCTGATAGTTTAAAGTTATTGTGAGTTTTAGGTATATTGTGTGAGTGTATTAAATTTAGTATAGATATAAATATACTAATATTTGAAAATTGGATATAAAAATTTAAATAACTTCGATAGTTTTGACTAATAACTACTAGATTTCTTGGAATTCGAGAGATGTGACAGATGAATGAAAAATCAGATTTCTTTTGACACGATAGATAATTTATATATTTATACATAATTTATGTACATATATATAGGATAGTCAATTAGCATATTAAAGAGGGGAAGATAGATAATTTCAATCTCCTTATTAATAATATTAATAAATATTATTTTTTTTTAAAATTATTTTTACTGTTTTCACTTTTATTTAATAACTATTTGTTAATTTATTTTTTTATAATTTTTTTCAAAATAGGAACTCACCGCAAGAGATGGTGAGTTCCTACGTTGGGCTTATCGTACTTGCTTTCTCGCCTCCTCAACCGGTGAGTTCTTAACAAAAAATTAAAAAAAATATATTTTTGAAATTAAATTGAAAACGACGCATTTCAGAAAATAAAAAAAATTATCTATATTCGTATACAAAAGCCTAAGAAAAAATTCTATATAAGAATTCATGTGCAATCAAGGTAATTATAAATCTTATGTATAAAGGCCTCAAAAATTCTGTGTGAAAATTCAATAAAAAATTATATACTTAAAAATCTTAATAAAAAATTTCATGTGTGGAAATTTGATTAATAAAAATTTTGCATGTTAAAATTAAATAATTTAATTAAGGACTCAATGTAAACTTTTACAATGCAAGGTTAATAAATATTCACACAAAACGTACTTCAGCCTTATTTAGACTTTCTCCACCGATTTTGATTCAAGGCTACTTTTTTTAATTTTGATAGGTTTTGATTGGTCCATCCCAATTTTACTCAATTATACTTAATTTGACATGTTTGTTCGAGTTTGGCTAGGCTTGGCTCAGGTCAATTGAATTTGACTTGAGTCATTCCTTTTAGTCTATTGTCTTATTCATGTTTTGTCAGGATTTTTAAATTTTGTGAGGTGTCAAGATAAAGGGGTCGGAGGCATAGAGGAGGAAACATCCTTATTAGAGGCTAAGAATTGGATGCAAGATACTTTGAAGCGGTCCAAACAAAATAATTGTCTACATATTGTAAATAAGAAATTTTAGTCATTTAACTTAATTTTATTCATGTTTTGAGATTGCAAACAACCAATTATGTATTAAATTGGATCAGAGTTCAAAACGAAATATATATATATTTATAAAATATGAAAATTAAATTTAAAATAAGAGACTTTAAATTAAAAATGTATAATCAGTCCCTCACAAATAAGATTGAATAATTGTTGAAAACTTGAAGAGCATGGGCCTGAATTTGAAAATAGATATTAATTAATTCTTGTCTATGCATTTCTTTAAGATTCATTTGGAGAAGAAGTGTTAGAATCCTAGTGGTGGGCGATGCATTTATATAAATCTGTAAATAAATCTACATACAATGTATTAAAGTAATCCATTTTTTTATATTTAAAAAACTTTTTTGTTATTTTTATAATGTGTATTAGTATCATTTTTTCATGTTATTTTTGTCATAATCAAATTCAGAGTTTTATATAATTATTTTGTGTAGATTCTGACATATTTGTATATTCATGTCATATTTATTTTTTTATATTTTATCGTATTTTAATTATTTTTCTCATATTTTATTCGTATCTTATATCATATTGCGCTTAAAATTTTCAAGTCTAATTGATAACATTTAATAACTCACAATTTTTTGTCGCATGTTATTGTGTTTGTGTTATGTTTCATATCATAACCATATTCAAAGTACTATATATATTTTATATAAATTTTAAAAACGTTGATTATTCATTTTATGTAGATTTTGATATATTTGTTATTTGTACTTTATTCGTGTTATTTTTTATGTTATGTCATATAATCATATTATGTTCAAAATTATTAAGTTTGATTAAAAAATATCTCAACAACTTTCAATTTTATATCATATGAGGTTGTGTTCATAGTCATTTTTATATCAAAATCATATTTGAGGTATTATATAAATTTTAACATATTAATAATTTATCTTATGTAAATTTTTATTTGAATGTTGTATTCGTATTGTATTATAAAATTATATTTATATTATAATATATTAAGATGTTAAAAACTAAATATTTTCTTTAAAAATTATTTTAAAAAATTTACTCTCACAACAACATACAGATAAAATATTATAAAATAAATAATAAAAAATTATATTTTATAAAATATTAAAAGATCTCGGGTGAAAGTCAGGTTAACATGCAAGTTGATTTATATAACAATCGTTAAAAAATAATAGTTACTAAATTGAAGATTTGTGTAGAATAATTTTTTATTCTAAATTTATGATTTTTTATAAGAAAATTGAATATGGTATGAGATTGATAGAAATGAAGGAATGCTTCAAAATTTTTATTCATTTCCTAATTAGTGGAAGTCTGAGCTCTGTTATCATTTAGGCTTGAGCTCAAAAGATTAAGATAATTTATTTTTTCCAAGCCGAAATTTATTAAGTAATCATAACTAATCAAGGAGCAAATGTTTTAATATAAACACTCTTGAAATTAAAACACAAGCCTCAAACCCTAAAGATCATCGAGACACCCTAACATATTACAACAAATATAAAAGAGAATCAATCTTACAAGAAAAACTAAAGCAAGGGAAGGGTAGGGAAAAAGAACAAACTAGTACCAAATCTTACCTTAATGAAGTAATTCTGGAATAAGAGAATTAGCTAAACTCACCAGATCCCATGTTAAGAAATTCATAAGAAGTAATATCCAATAAATTTAAAATTTAAATCCCTTTATTTACAATATGTTTTTATCTTTAGGTTACAACTCATTTTGTAAAATAAAAAAATATCCTTTACTGATCAATGGTGATACTGAAGCAACAACGAAGGCACCATATCAAACGACTGCAAATGAACTGAGCATCCAAACTTCATCTCCCAATCATTCATCCACCGGATATTGATTTAAAAAGAGCAATCATCTTTAGAACCAAGAAGTTTCATCAAACAAGATCCCCCACGAAATTTCTCAGAACCAAAATTTTACCCAACAAAAATCAGTAACTATCATCATTATCAGTTAACTCCTTTTCTTTTCGGTTTGGAGCAGTACCGTAATTATAAAGATTTTTTTGGGGGTTGCTACATAGCAGCCATTTTTGCGATAATTTATTTTATGTATTTGTGCTATATTTGTATTATTTTTGTATCATAATCAAATTTCACGTATTATATATTTATATAAATTTTGATACATTAATAATTTATTTTATATAGATTTAGATATGTTTGTGTATTTATATAATATTCATTTTTTGTTTTGTGTTGAGTTTTAATTATTTTTCTCATATAATATTTGTTTCGTATTACCATGTATTTGAAATTATCAAGTCTAATTGAAACCACACAATAACTCTTAATTTTGTGTCATAAGTTCTCTTGCTCATATTCTTTTTCATATCATAATCGTATTCAAGATATTTTATATCTATATAAATTTGGACACATTAATAATTTATTTTATGTTAATCTTGACATGTTCGGCTATTCGTACTGTGTTATGCTACTTTTCATGTTGTGTTATATAATTATATTCTGTTTGAAATTATTAAATTTAATTAACAAGATCAACCAAAAAAAATTTCCAATTTTACATTAGATGTTACTGTATTTTTTTTACTTTTTATGTCAAAATCATATTCAAAATATTATATAATTATATAAAATTTAAAATGTTAATAATTCATTTTGTAGAAATTGATTTTTTTTTCTATTTGTATTGTATTATAAGATTAAGATATAAAATATTAAATATTTTTAATTCCGAGAGAAAATCGGAGTTAACATGGTAGTGATTATTTCAAAGGAAACCTTATAAAATAAGGAGCTTGTATACTTTTTATAAAATGATAATACTAATATATAAAAAATTTATACAAATAAAATGATAGAATATCTATATAAACATCATTGTATTATTTACTTTTAAATTGGTATTTGGTTTGAATTGATTTCAAAACAATACGAAACCAAAATAAAATTGGTTTTGAGACCAAATTAAAAATTTTTAACTTTCAAACCAAATCAATCCAAAACAAATTAGTCACTTTGATTTTATTATTATTATTATTATTTTGATTTTAATCGAATAATGAGTGAGACTTTTTTATTAGAATAATATAAAAAAAATTTTTATTTACCTAAATAAGCCGTTTTCAGATTATTTATCGAAATAGGTCAAATTTGAAAAGCCATTGAGAAATAGTCATTTCAAATACAGATTTCTCAACGCGAAAAAATTATAAAATTTAATTAAAAAATTATCAAATCAGATGATGATTTTTTAATATCAAAATGAGAAATTACCATTTGATTAGGTAATTTATTAATGCAACAACGTATATATACTTATATAAATTTTGAAAGAATTTCAAAAAAAGGAAGTAAACTAATAATTATAAAAAAAGAGTAAAACTAAAAAATAATTATAAAAAATAATAATTATTAAAATTATTAATAAAAATTTTAATTAATTTTTTGCCTCTAGTTTTATTCTTTTCTTTATTGTTGCTCTTCTCTATACTCTTAATAAAATCGACTCTTTCTGTATATATAAAAATATATATAAATTATATATATTAAAATAGTATTTACAAATAATAAAATATTAAAAATTATTTTTATTAATCTTGAGTTAAT
Organism: Adansonia rubrostipa; assembly: GCA_038381775.1. Taxonomy (NCBI): domain Eukaryota; kingdom Viridiplantae; phylum Streptophyta; class Magnoliopsida; order Malvales; family Malvaceae; genus Adansonia; species Adansonia rubrostipa. Next base: position 13,367,938 of record JBBYHM010000006.1, read on the forward strand.
ATTTAAACATTAATAAAAAATAAAAATATTTTATATTAAATTTTGATTTTTCATTTACAAGTAATAAAAAATAAAAATCTTGAATCATATTTTGTATTAAATCTTGAATTACTATTTAAAAACTAATAAAAATAAAAAATATTTTATATTAAATCTTGAATTAGTATTTAAAAATAATAAAAATTAAAAACTATTTTATATTAAATCTTAAATTAATATATTATATATAATATAAAATATTTTTAGAAAATTTTCTAATGTGTCAATTTTTCAATTTTTTTCACGCAAATTATTTTATAATTTTTTTCGCATCGATTGAGAAATCGGCCAATGAAGTATTTTTTTCACACTAATTGAGAAATTGGCTAATGAAGCACCAAAAGATAAAATATTTTTCTATTAAATTATTTTTAAATAGTAATTCAAGATTTAATATAAAATATAATTCAAGATTTTTATT